>JANTPZ010115449.1:0-19037 GCA_025593235.1 Vachellia pachyceras
CAACATGAGCTTTATTTCTGGGGTTTATTCAAATTTTAAATATATATGTATATGTATGTTAAAATTCGAAATTGCACAATATTATGTAAATAATATTTTTATGTGTTAGTTTAATATTTAATTTATTTGATAAATTAAATAACTAGCATTAATTTAATTTATAAGGATAAATTAAATTCGTTGACTCATTATTTGGATTAATTAAATGGATATGATTTGATCAAATCAATTTAATCCAAATTAAGATTGCAAAATTCGAATTTCACATTTTGAATTTCAAATTTCGAATTTCAAGATTAATCAAGATTGGATCTTGAATATCTTTTGAAATTCAAATCTCAAGATTAGATCTTGAACATCTTTTGAAATTTAAATTTCGAATTTCAAGATTAGATCTTGAATATCTTTTGAAATTCAAATTTCAAGATTAGATCTTGAATATCATTTCAAATTTCGAATTTCAAGATTAATCTATAGTAGATCTTGAATATCCTTTTGGAAATTCAAATTTTAAGATTAATAAAGATTAATCTTGAATATCTTTTTGAAATTCGAATCTCAAGATTAATAAAGATTAATCTTGAATATCTTTTTAGATCTAAATTCGAATTTTAAAGATTAATCACAAATTCTAGAGGCTCTCCATGAGTTCTACAAATATTAGGACTCATGAGAAAGAGAAGAATGAGAAATTCAAATCTGACCATGAGCCTCAAAAACCTTAGAGGTAGAGTAAAATGTAAGAGGCGCTAGCACGTTGCGATTGTTGGGAACTGTTCGCGTGGATACCGATAGAGGGAGGCAATCAAAAAAGGTTGGCTCCTTGTGATCAGAATCAAGAACGCAAAAGGTCGTGGAACCTGAAGAGATCTAAATGCAATAATTTTTCACAAAAATAATGAAATCAAACAATAAGTTCCTATTATTGCAAAAAAAATAAAAATACCCAACAAAAAATGAAGAAGGAGGGTGAGATTTGCTTTATTCTGGGCTGTTGCGCTGAGTTAAACTACCTCTGCGATCAGGATCCATTCTCCTGATTGTCCTTCTCTTACTTAGTAATTTCAATATGCTTTTCCTATTCATTAAGAGGATAGAACTTAACAAGCATATCACCATGAGACCCTAAGAACGAATTGAATCAGTAACTTCCCCTGGAGCAGCAACTGAAAAAAGATCGGGTAGTATGTCTGAAAACTTGAAACGGATTCGTTAACAACATATAATGGATATACCCCGAATACCATTTGAACCAGAGCTGAAACCTTTCACCTCGCTCTAGTGCCTTTTCAGTTAGTAGTGGAAATTTAATCCCTCTCACACTACAGAAAGGCTAAGTAACTACGTACCTTCTTCCTTCTAGTTTTGTGAATCCATTTGATGTACTCTTCTTGAGCTCCACATGCTTAAGGTTCTTTCTTTAAGTAATTATGCTATGCTATTAAGTAGTCATGTCGCCACTACAAATGAAAGACCAAGGAAGAGGCTTAGATAGATGAAGCGGAAGATGCACAAGGAGAGAGGAGGGAGGTGACGATGGTAGAGGAGAGAGGAGGAACGACCATGGTAGCGTTTTTCCTGACAAATGACGGACAGAAAGGAAGCAGCAAAACTTGAGAGAGCTAAAACAATACCTGAGAAATGCAAATGACGGACAAAAAAGAAAGCAACAAAATGAAAGACAAGTCCTGAGAAATGGAAATGAAATAGCAGGATGTGACTAAAATACCCTAGACTTCCTCTTATTTACAAAAATACCCTAGCAAACCATTGATGAGAGGCTTGTTTCAAGTCATAGAGAGACTTCTATAATTTGCAAATCAGGTTGGGATTAGGAGTAGAAAACCTTGGGGGAAGAGACATAAATTTCCTTATTAAGATCACCATGTAAGAAAGCATTGTTGACATCAAGATGTTCAAGATGCCAATTAGATGAAGTGGCTACAGTAAGTAAAATACAAACTGTGTTCATCTTAACAACAGATGAAAAGGTGTCAAAGTAAATCGACTCCCTTAATTCGGGTATAGCCCTTTTACCGCTAATCGGGCTTTGTATCGTTCTAAAGTACGATTAACATGGAATTTAGTCCTAAACACCCACTTACAGACAATGAGAGATTTTCCCACACGTAAATTAATAAGAATCCATGTGTTATTTTACTCTAAAGCTATGATTTCAGCTTGCATTGCCTGGTGCCATTCATGATATTTATTGGCTTCACGATAATTTCTAGGTTCATGAGGGATGGAAATAAAGTAGACAAAATGCTTGTAAGAAGGAGAGAACTTACCATAGGATAAAACAGAAGAGAGGTGATATCTGTAGGAATCAAACATTGATACAGATGGGGCTAATGTAAGTTAAGAACAATGATAGTCACTTAGATATGTGGGATGCTGTTGCAACCTGTCAGATCTACAAATGAGTGGATTATGGTTAGGAACAAAAAGCAGAGTGGCAGAAACAAAGGAATCAAGAGGAGGCTTTGGAGAAGGGGCATAAAATAGGGGAACTAGAAGATTCAGGAGGAGCACAGGCGAAGATGGGGAGCTAGAATTGAGAACATGAATAGCAGGAGGGAAGATATAGTTAGCATTATCAAGATCAATGCAATCAATGGAGTTAGGTATGGGAAAAATATGAGTAGGAGGGGAATAGGTTGAATAAGGAAAATGGATTCATAAAATAAAACGTGTCTAGTGATAAGAATTTGATGAGTATTAATGTCAAGAAGAAAATATCCTTTTGTGCCATGTTTGTAACCATGAAAAACACATTTGTGAGATCTAGAGTCAAATTTGGTTATACGTGTAGAAGATATAAATGTAAAGATAAAGATCCAAAAACCTTAGGTTGAGTATAACCGGGTGCAATATAATATTGTACAAAAGTTGAAATGGAATAGTATTGTTCAAAACAGGAGTTGGAAGCCTATTAATGATATAAGTGGCATGGGAAACTATATAATTCCAATAAGATAAGGGCAAATGTGATTGAAACATTAATGATTGAGCCACATGTAAAATATGTTGATGCTTCCTTTCTACAACACTATTCTGTTCTGGAGTTTCAACTCAAGTTGTTTGATGGAGAATACCCTTGGAAGAGTAAAAGGAATTCATTTGAAACTCAACTCCATTATCGGTTCTAATAGTTTTAACACTATGGTCAAACTATTTTTCAAGAAAATGATGAGATTTTGCAAAGAAGCATGTGCTTCAAGTGTAATGTGTAAAATCATCAACAATAGTTATAAAATAGCAATGATCATGTACATAAGTAATAAGATAGGGTCCCCAAATATCAACATGCAGATTTAGATTGGCTAATAAGAAATGGAAGTTTTCTTTGTTTTGTAAAATGGCATACATCACAAGCACCAAAAGAATTGCATGAAATGAAAGAGAATTGTTGCTTCAAAGTGTTCAAATAATATAAGACAAATGTCCAAGGTGAAAATGTCATGAATCAAAGGGGAATGTTTGAGGGGTAGAATTTGCAATTAAAACAGAACTGACACTAGCTGCCATAGGTAAGTGACCATGCATCTTGAATAATCCTTGAGACAGTTCATCTATGCCAATTGTTTTCCATGTCTTCATGTCCTGTACAAGGCAAGGTGAGGAAGAAAAATATGGTGATAAGGGAGCTCTTTAGTCATTTGAGAGACAGAAACAATGTTAAAGTGGAACTCTAGAATGTATAGAACATTAGAAAGACTAATATGTTGATTAAGATGTTACCAGTGATGTTGGATATAATGGTAGCATTATTTGGTAAGTTGACTTGAATGGGAGAAATTTATGTATATGAAGTGAACATATTCAAAGAACGAGAAAACATGAATAGTAGCTCCACTATCGATGATCCAATGATTAGAGAAATCAAATGTTAAGGTTGCATACAAACATTGTAACTTGGCATTAAGAAACAAAGTGCAGAAAGCAGATTAACAAAAGGGTGGTCATTAGGTTTTGAAATAGGGACAATAGCTTATATACTAGGAGAAGTTACCACATTATTTACCTAAGCTTTGCTGCGATTTTTATATCCAGGAGGATAGCCATGTTTCTTGTAGCAGGTTTCAATTGTGTGTCTTAGTTTTCCACAATAAGCGCACATCTTATTATTGGTGTTGGTATTGGGTTTAGACTGATAGGCACTACTACAAAAGGTACTTTTTACGCCCTATTTTTAACCCAATTGGCGCTCTTTCTCGGGGGGCGTGTATGTGAGGGGAGTAGAAAGTAAAGGCGTATAACTGTGCCCTATATAATGTGAGGCGCCGTAGGCAAGACCTACGGCACCCTATATTGCAATGTAGGGCGTCGTAGGGTAACACTTAAGGCGCCCTGTATTGAAATATAGGGCGCTGTAAGTCTACCCAACGGCGCCCTACATTGCAATATAGGGCACTGTAGGTATATTTTTATAAAAATATTTAACCCCTTTAGGTAATTCCATTTTAAAAGACACAGATTCATCATCATCAAGAAGAAAATCAAGAAGCGATTAAATTGAAGCAGCGAGCTACTGATAATAAGCAATAATAATCCTCAACAACATCGATCAGGATCCACAAAATTTGAAATGGAAACGAGCAAATGAAATAAACTCACGAAGCCATAGCCACAAACTTCCAAAACCGTTTACTGAGTTCCTGGTCAACTCGGAACAACAAAAGGTCCAAGGGGGAGAGAGAAAAGAAAACGCTCCCTGTCAAAACTGAAAAAGTTTAAAAGCATGCCTTCTCTTAACACGGTGACATTTTCCAGAGCCAGAGACGTCGTCGGAGCGATCGCGGTGGTCATGGCATCTTTTCTTGAACTGGGAAGCGGATGAGCTGGCTCAAGTTGCCTCTGGAGTACGGATGTCCTAGGAGCATTAAGCACTCGACTGATAAGGAGAGGGGCGGTAGCACAAGTTAATCATGGTTCAGAAGAGGAGTCATCCTGCAATTCAGGAGAGAGACATCTGAGTGGAGAGCTTCAACACGGACCAGAATCTGGCCGGAGACTGGAGAAAAGAGATCAAGAATTACCTGGATAACCCAAGCCTAAGGGTTCCCTATAGAGTGAAGGTGCAAGCTTGCCAGTTTGTCTTGATCGGGGATGACCTATGCAGGAAAAGTCCAACGGCCCAGAGGAGAGAGGTGGCTTTCCACCGGTGGCGCCGGAGTCAACAAGTGAGACAAACCTTGCTTACCGTTCGAAACGCTACCATCTCCGGTAATGGAGGATGACATGAACGATGAGTTAGAAGAGACGCTAAATGTTTCCTTTGAGAACTCCAACTCCAAGGATTTAGTCTTAGAGCTTAAGATGTTAGGCTTTGTAAAATCAAGAGTCAAACTCTACAGCGCCTGAGACGGAACGAAACTAGGAGGTGCATGTTGCACAGGGCTGTGGGTCGCTGAAGCTCTTAGTGCTTACTGAAGAGCTGAACAGAGAAGAAAACTAGAAACAGAGAGAGCGTTGACAGCGTCGCGCATGACTGGAGGGTTACAAGGGTTTGTGGGACGGAAACGAGGAAGGAGCGGTAGAATATAAGTATTGCAGGGGCTTTTGGCGCCCTACATTGGCGTAGGGCGCCAAAAGAGAGTCTTTTGGCGCCCTACACCAATGTAGGGTGCCAAAGGATGACTTTTGGCGCCCTATTTTCAATATAGGACGCCAAAAGTGAGCCCTTCTCCTCTTATAATTTCAAAAATGCCACCGCCTTCATTTTTTACTCCCCTTTTTAGAAAAAGGACGCGAATTTCAGTAGTAAAAAATATAGTTTGTAGTAGTGAGGCTGCCTTTGGAGCTGAGTCTACACAAGTGAGATAAACTATTGGGTCTATGGTTCCTGTGAGATCATGTTCTTGTTGAAGAACAAGTGAGAATGCCTTATTAATGAAAGGGAGAGGCTCCATTAATAGAATTTGAGATCGCACATTAGCAAAGTGATCATTAAGACCATTCAAGAAATGTATAACATAATCTTGGTGGAAATACTCCTTTGATGTACAAAAGTAGTTAGCAATAGGACAAAAATTGAGCAATTCATCCTATATTATTTTGATCTTAGTGAAATAGTCAGACACAGAGAGATCACCTTGCCAGATCTTGAAGAGTTCATCATGTAACTCTGTGACACGAAATACATCACTCTAACTAAAATACTCCCTTAAATTGTTCCAAACATCTAGCTACCTCCTAATTTAGCCAAGTAACGCTCTGACTCATTGAAGGAGAAATTGAACGAAACATCCAAGTAAGGACCATTCTATTGTGTTGTTGCCACGCTAGAAACAGAGGGTCATTGACAGCTGGAATCTACAAAGATCCATCAACAAATTGATGCTTGTTCTTACTCATCAAAGCAATCATCATGGCACACGCCCAGTGTAGATAATTTGATCCAATCAAGGGAGGCGTTACAAACACCAGCGGGGGATTTTCATTAGGATGCATGAAGTATGGACTGATCGGATCTTGGCAAGGATCTATCGAAGCAACAGAGGAACAACTCTTGGAACCTTCTGTGGCCATTGATGATGAAAATGGATAAAAGAGAAGAAGAAAAGAAAAGTGAGAGGAATATCGGTAGAATCAGTGGAGTAAAGGTGAAAGTAAGAGAGAGTAAAGCAAAGTCAGACCAATAGAGAAAGGTTAAAGGAGATGAAAGAAGAAAGTAATGAAAGAGGACGAAAGTTGAAAGGGGAAAGGAAGAGAGAGAGTGTGTCAAAGAAGTGAAGGGGGTAACAGAGGAGTGTCAGATTGCTCTGATACCATAATACGCCAGTAGCAGAGGAGAAAATTGAGAGCTAACACTACTACAGATTATATTTTTTACTACTGAAATTCGCATCCTTTTTCTAAAAAAGGGAGTAAAAAGTGGAGGTGGTGGCAATATTGAAAATAGCGGAAAATTTAAGGGACCTTTAGGCGCCCTATTCAGTAAATAGGGCGCCATAAGTCACCTTTTCGGGCCCTATGGCGCCCTTTCTATGGAAAAGGGCGCCGTAGGTGTGCCCTAGGACGCCCTTTATTTGGAAAAGGGCGCCGTAGGGGTCCCTTTCCAAATAAAGGGCGTCATAGTTACTACTGAAATTTGCGTCCTTTTTTTAAAAAAGGGAGAAAAAATGAAGGCGGTGGCATTTTTGAAATTATAAAAAAGTAGACGGGCCTTTATGCGCCATATATTCGATATAGGGCGCATAAAAGCTGATTTTTAAGGCGCCAAAAGATACTCTTTGACGTCTTATTCTGATGTAGGGCGCTAAAAGGGTGCCTTTTGGCGCCCTATATTGAATATAAGGCGTCAAAAGGCACTCTTTTGGCGCCCTACGGCAATGTGGGGCGCCAAAGCCACCCTTTGGCGCCCTACATCAATGTAGGGTGCCAAAAGGGATTTAAATTTCCTCTGAGCACAGCCAGCACACGACGTCTTCCATTTCAAAATTCCGATCCTACATATAAACACAATCACCGAACAACAATCCATCGAGTATCAAAACCGAATGACGTATGAAGCAATGGCGAACGACGGAAGCGAGGAGTACAGGCGGGTGTCTCCGACGATAAGCAACGAAGGCAGAATGCCAAGGCATTACACTGCTAAGAAACGCAGAAAAGTACTGATTCAGTATATTATTGATACATCTAGGCAACAAGGTATTATAACCATTAACCACCTTCTATATATCTAATATATTATCAGTATATTATATACATGTTTTTGAAGTACAGGAGTATGTATGCTTGTTCTTGATCAGAATCTTCTATATATCTAAGAAAAAAGTTGAGATTTTGAGTTTTTCCCCTGATGCTGTGGGTTTTGTGAATAGGTGACAAAGGACAAGCTTATGGAGGCAATAGAAGGGCATGTGGAGACCAGCGCCACTGATCCTCTCTGCTTTCTCTCTCGACCAGCGCCACTTCCATTCCCTGTTCTGCTTCGTCCAGCCATCTCCAGACCTCATTGTTGTAGAAAGACGAGATCTGGAGAGACGAGACGAGATCTCCATACAGTGCCACTTCCATTCCTTGTTCTGCTTCGTCCAGCCATCTCCAGACCTCATTGCCGTAGAGAGACGAGATCTGGAGAGACGAGACGAGATCTCCATACAGTGCCACTTCCATTCCCTGTTCTGCTTCGTCCAGCCATCTCCATACCTCATTGCCGTAGAGAGACGAGATCTGGAGAGATGAGACGAGATCTCCATACCAGCGCCACTTCCATTCCCTGTTTTGCACCACCAACAGAGAGACGAGATCTGGAGAGACAGCAGCACCAGGTGCTATTTTCTGCTTCCTCCACCCATTGCGCTACCGAGACCATACGCACCAGACCACGCCGCCGCTGACTTCCATTCCATCAACCACCTCGTGCGACGGCCTTCATCACTGAATCAACGAGAACGAGCCTAAGAGGAAAGAAGAAGGAAACGAGAACTTTAAAAAAAACACCTTACGGCGCCCTATCTTGAAAGATAGGGCGCCGTAGGTTATGGCGCCCTATATTTTAAGATAGGGCGCCGTAAGGTTACCTATAGCCTTTTATAATATAGGGCGCCATAAGCCCTACCTTTCTACGCCCCTCACATATACACCCCCCTGAGAAATGGCGCCAATTGGGTTGAAAATAGGATGTAAAAAGTATTTTTTGTAGTAGTGTAAATAATTCTCATTCATGATCATGACTATGTAAAGTATGCCTTATATATGCAAGGCCAGCTAAAGATATGAATTAGAATTAGTTACAACAGTAATTAGGTACAACGGATTCATAACAGTAACAATTTTTTACAACCGAAATAAGTAACTAAATGGGTTAATTAAATGGATTAGTCACAACTGAATTTAAGTAACGGACTCCGTTATAAATCACAATACCCTAAATTGGCATGGACTCATAAAATCTAGAAAGCGAATAGCAAAGAAGACGACGACAACACAGTTTAACATGTTTACATGAAGTTCGAAGTCCAAGGAATAAAGAGAAGAAATTGAAAAGCAAGCTGGCGCAAAAAAAGCCAAGCAATAAAATATAATAGCTTATTGGCTCCCATTGTTGGGTTCCACTATGAGAAAGCATGTGGCTGCAAAGGCTGCCAGCATATTAGACTTTTCAACACATTACAAGAATGGTCTCACGCTGATGCTGCCTTTTTAGAGGAAGACCAATAACAAAGTACGAGGATCGAGTTTTTTTAATTAGAATAAATAAAAAGATGATGATGTGTGTGTGTGGCGAGAGAGCATTTCTCATCGATATTGATTTCATACATCTTCATATTCCTAGATATTAGTTATATTTACAATTTTTTTTGAACCGAAAAAATATATATATACAATTTTACTATATCATTATGTAAAATTGAAGAGAAAAAACATAGACGAAACATGGTTTTAGGGTGTCAACTGCCCCTCAGTTTTCCTAGTTTTTCAATCTTTTTTCTTCTTTTGGTTTCTTTTGATCATCAAATTTTACATAAAATGAGTGACATTTCAATATCATATAGAGAAAAAATAGTGCAAATTTAAAGGTTTTATATTTTTTTTACAAAAATAGTATAAATAAAAAAATTACCCTGTTTTTTTAATCTTAAAAAAATGGTTCCCTCAACCGTTCAAATGTTTCACATTCATTAATCAAATGTAGAATGGGGATTAGGCGTACCCCATTAATTTATCAAGGGTGAATTCACAAATTGTCAAATTCCAGATTTTGATCCTAGAAACTCGAGTAAGCATGATTTTAGCAGGTTATAAGGCTAGACGAGTTGAATGTCATGATGAGAAGGCTTAAGATAATAATAGAAAGTCTCAAAGGCTAAAAGAAACCAAGTGGCCCGAAAATACCAAATACCATATTAGTCAAATACCTATAAAATGTCCAAACTATAATTCTAAATATGGATTATCATAATAGGGTTAAGGTGGTTATTTATAAAAAGAGAGTTAAGGTGCAAACTTGCCCTGAAAATTTTTTCCAAGAGTAATATTACCTCAAAAATTTGAAAATACAATAATGTTGTTCCTAATCTATAAAAAATATTAATATTCAACATAAATTTTTTAACGATCAATATTAATTTTTAATGGAATTGGGTAAGGTTGCTCAAATTTGCAACTTCTTGGGTAACATTGCTTCTAAAAAACCTCCAGATCAACGTTACTCTTTAGAGAAAACTTCAGAAATAAATTTATATCTGAACTCATTATGATTTGATGATAACAAATTTTGAAGCTAGCTTGAGTTGAACATGAATTAAATATGAATACTTGTTGATAGCCTGCGTTCAAACGCTCATATTTTTAGAAACTTGAAGAAGAGAAAGCTTTCACAGAATCAGACAGATCATTAAAGCTTGCCAAGATGAATTTGTTCTATTGCTTACATCTATGTTGAAATTAAATTCAACAAGGTCAAATCTTATGAAAGTTAATTTCAAATACTTTGTTGGAAGGTGTAGTTGAATTACAATTGGACCAATTCACAGTAAGAAGCATAAAAAAGATAAAGTGAACACTAAGCTTTTGATAGTGCATAGAATCTATAGGAATACTTACTTGTAAAACAGGTGTCTGATTATACTTTAAGATTGTTTTATCATGAGCTTAACTAATGTTGCTTAATTAGAAGCTTCAGAATATATAGCTTCATCTATGAACCCTATATATGAATTTGAGTTTGTCAATGAAATATGATATTTATGTCCTTACTTGTTGAATGCACTATATCATATTCAACTGGTGTTGTGTTGACCTTAACTGAAGAAGATTTTTGGATTATTTATGCGTCCAACTATATATGAATAAACGTCTATCTATTGGTTCATACCTTAAAGTAACTTCAATGAGAAGTGCTTCAACATTTAAAGCTCTATTGGATAGGGTTTATTAATTATCTGTATATAGATAGTTTATTAACATAACTAAACTTGGACCTAACCTGCGACTATGATATAGGCATTGCATTAATGAGCTTTTAAATTTAAATTATCTTTAAAAATGAAGATTTAGATATATAAGATACTACGTCTATAATTACTCGTATTATAATTCTCAGTTTGATATATGCGTATTGAGAGCCATTCGATCAACTTTTATTATGTTGATCCAAAAGCAACGTTCTCCAGAACTATTTAATATCCGCCTAGTGAAATACTAGTTGTCTAGCTACCTGTACTGAATTGTAATTCTAGAAATTCAGTAGACGTCTATGCAGTACTATTCAACTACTCATATTTTCTTTAAAAAAAACTTGAAGATCATATTATGGCGATTCTAAATAAATAAATGACTATGATTATGATTCACATATGAAACTTTGATAATCTCTAATCCTTTGTCTCCAATTGTAGTCATCTACTGAGAGCTATGATAAAAGATGGGGCCTATCTAAACTTGAAGATAGTCCTTGAAGGTACAAGAGGAGTCAAGGAAACCAGAATCACCACCATGACAATTCAATATGATGAGTTCTAGCTTTGGGAAAAATCAGATTCACAAAGTGATCAAGTGAAGAATATTTTCAAACCCATGCCAATAGAATTGTAACTCAAAGTTATTGTCATAGAAAGGAAAAAAAAAGGAAGAGAACAATGATCAAAATAAGTAGCTGTGTTCTTTGGAAGTCTTGCAAAACATGAAGGCGAAACTGCAATCTCTACAAAGAGTTAGATGACAAGATCTTGGTTTAAACAAGAGGAAGAAGCTTTTCAAAGAAATTAAGATGAACTTCATTCGACAAGAAGGAAATCAAGGAACCAGTAACAAAATTAAAATAAACTATATATTCTTTACATCCATTTTATAGTGATAGAAAAAGAAAACATGAAATATACATCGTGTCAATCATCCTTTATCCTAATTTTTCATTTTCCAATTAATAATTAATGAAAGAATAAACAAAATATTTTTTTTAAAATCATTCTAAATATCCAAAAAAAAATATTAACAACTCTAAGATAAATCTATCTATATATATTTCTGTGTAAGAAATCTGCATTATATATAAATATATACTTCTAACTAGTGAATCTTATTCTTAGATATAGTATATAAATATCGCTGAATTAGTGTTTGTGAATGGAACGTGGGCTCCAACTTGGTCAATCTAGTTGGTTGCACTGATAAGAACGAACCAATTATTCTTATTAACCAATTATTCTTTTTCTGTAATATAATATTTATGCCATGTCAAAACGGCAATACCACTATTGGCGGACGGGATTTTGGTCGCAATCCCAATCACACACATACACACACAATTTTGAAACAGTGGAAGGAACAATTTGTTAAGGATGACTACAGTTGTGCATGGATTCGAGAATAAAGGTGGACGAGAAAAAAGAAGACAATTTAATATATATATATATATATAAGCAATAGCATATTATTTAATAATTTACAACACTAAGAGTAGCTTATTGGTGTGTGATTGAAATGACCTGAGATCAACTTTAGTATCACATGCTTTGATTTGATGTGATTTTACGATCAAAGTGTCATAGGGGAAGGGGCTTATGATTATTAAGAAAGAAAAAAAGAAAGAACTAATGGTAGCTGGCCAGACAAAACATAGTGATGCCGATAGTGGGAAATCCAACTTTTCGTTTAGTGTAATTAATTAATAATTATAAATGTAACCATATGATTCCCTTCGGAACTTGTGAAAGATAGTTTATAGCGTTCTTAACTGTAAAGTTTTCGTGAAGTGGTGAGAGAAATGAAAGAAAATATTGGGAGTCTCACTACTGCATGCAGTACTTTTTCAATATCTGTAAATGAAGACTTTTAATTTCACGTCGGTTTGTAGAGAATAATAATACTCCTCCGGAATCAATCGCCTATTTGTCTAATTTAAGTTGATTTGACTGAGTATGCTAGTTAAATTAGTTAATATAGTATATTTTTAAAATAATATAATCATCTTCTTTAATTCCTTCTCCACCTCTTACTTAATTATTGTTGAAGATAAGAATCATTAGAGATAATTTAGAAAAAATTGATAAAAATTATAAATGCATCTTACATTTAAGATCAAGATCAACCTTCTAACAACAAACGAAATGATCCTTCCAGTCTACTATATAAGAAGTCTTCTTAGAGGAAAGTTTGGTCTAAAATATAAGAAGTTATATGTGAGTAATTAATAATTGGTTTCCACTTTTACCCCTTCAGACGAGATAGAGATGTGACAAATAATATATGGATATTTCAAAATTAAATTCTTTAATAAAGATAAAATAGATAAACTTTATCAATTTAAGACAAATTAGATGATTTAACTAACATTCTTTGATTCATATGAATTAGTTAGCTTCTTTTTTACTATAACCAAAGTGGATTTTTAAAAAAAAAAAATTATCAGCTAGCAAAATTTAACCGGTTACAGAATTAGGACAAACAATAGGGAATCATCCAATTGTCTACCGTCTAATTTAACAAAACTAATCACAAGATATAAAAAATGCCTACGGTCATAGGTAAAAGATTTAGTTTGTAATACAATTTACACTATAAATTAGATTTTATGTTTAGACTGTAGATTGTACTAGTTATGACCGTAAGCTATAAAAGAAGTGATTAAAACTAACTTTTGGTTTCGTAGAATCACAATTACAACCTCTGAGATGGTTTTAAAGCGTTCTAACTGTAAAGCCTTCGTAAAGTCTGGAAAGAGAAAAGAAAGAAAATATTGAGAGTTTGGTTCCCGGAATAAAAGTTCGAAAAAGTAAAAAGCATGATGTTAAGTATTTAATAGGAGAAAGTAAAAGGTATTGAGTTCTGAATTTGAATTTCGTGAACACCTACAAATTAAACACGTGTTCCTTATGAAATGCACAGTCCATAAACTTTCAACCAAACGTTTCTAAAGATGGAAAAACCAAGCGGTTCCTAAGTAGGAAAGAAAATGAGAGTTAGCGATGGAAACTTGTATGCTATATGTTGATCTCTTTAATTCTTTATGAATTTCTTACAAGTTAGAGCTTTATATTTAAACACTACTAGAGAATCAATATGACGGGAATCATAAAAGGAGCAAAGAAGATCTCATGAAGATTTGAAGAATATCGCACTCAATTTTGTGAATTTGAAGGCTATTACAGTTGATGCTAAATCATACTTGTCATTTATCATTTATTTTGATTATCGTTATGTTTATTTATTTTGATTTTGTTTGTACATTTTCATCATTATTTTCATTGATTTTATTTTCATTACTTTCATGGCTTATGATCTTCTTTATCATTCTTGTACTCAGTTATTTTGATTTTGATTTTGTATTTTCAAAATTCATGTTATCCCTTTACTCATCCTTGACGTGCCCGGAAAGGACGTTAGCATGGGCTTCCTTTTAGGTTTGCCTCGAACTATACGGCAACATGATGACTCCATCCTTGTTGTTATTGATAGATTTTAAAAAATGGTCAATTTCATCCCTTGTAGCAAGACCACTCTACATCCCATTTAACTAAACTCTTGGTTAAGGAAATTGTGAGCTTGCATGGATTACCCATGTTTATTGTGTTTGATCGAGATGTAAAGTTTGTTAGTTATTTTTGGAAGACACCCATGAAGATTTGACGACTATCATAATGTCATGAATTTGAAGGTTATTTCACTTAATGAACATTTTTGGTCATTTATTTTGATTATCATTATGGTTATTTATTTTGATTTTGCATTTTCATCATTGATTTTCTTACCATTAGTTCTAGAGTTTAGTGAAGCTATAAGTATCCCTCACATATCTCATTGTACTCAGTTATTTATTTGAAAGAAATTATATTCTCTGCACGCCTCTTTGAATTTCTCTCTATCTCTCCCCGCTTAATCTCTTTCTCTCTTCCTCTTCTCCGTTCTCTCTCTTTCTTCACTTCCCTTTCCTTGTCCTACATAAAATGTGCTTTGTCAAACTACAATTTCTTTTTAAAAAAATTAGTAATAAACCGTTGGATTATGAACAATGAAGTGGTGGTAAACATTTCAAAGTTTTATAAAGGGCATAAGTCTGAAAAATGAACGGGTGAGTGAGATATATCTAAAAGGATAGGAAATTGCAATGGATATTAATTAAATTTTTTTAGAAAAAAACCTAGAAACTGTATAGGGAAAGGGAACAAAATTATTCAAGACTTGATGTGAATAGAGGAACAATAATCTACATTAATGAATAATGTAATTTTTTGGGGAAAAATAGGTTCTAAGTAAGAAAAGCAATGCCATCAAGTCCCAGGGAATATTCAAATGATTGTCAATTAACAAATCAATTGATCATCATAAACATTTGTTGCTTATCTCTCCACAGTCTCTTGTACCCCATGCAAGACATAAAATTTTTATAAACATTTGTTGCTTATCTCTCCACGGTCTCTTAGTTCAATTGCTGCAAAATAATTACAAAGGGAACAGAGTTAGTTTGGTGACTCAGAATCACAATAATCTAACTCAATAATCAAAGAAATATGCCTAAAATTTTAGGTCTTCACGGGACTTCTTGAACCTCTCCAACACTTCTTCACCAAAGAATGAGTAATCATCCTTTGGATGCAGATGCCTCTTCTTCCCTGAGATGTAAGTGAACTTAGTCTTTAAGTCTTTACATTTATCATCAGGTTGCTTCTTCATAGCCTTCTTTACCTCCTCAGTAGCAGGGATGTTGTAAGTGAGCTACAAACACACATACAAGTAAGTTACATTTAAGTGACTAATAAAGAATAGTAGTATAATAGTAATAGAAGTTATAACATACAAAAATATCCTCCCATATTTGGTCTTTCAGTTCCTCATTAACCATTTTTTAATGATTAAGTATTATGCTGATCTTGTTTCAGGCAAGAACATCAAAGTAGTTGATGAATTGAGATGCATTCTCGCCTGTTGGAGTTAAGTCATAAGGTATTCAAGCAATAAGGTATTCAATCTAGAACACTAAAGAACAACCAATGCTCGCTCAAAAAATAAACAGTTCTCTTTATTAACTCTCATATTCCCTCCAAAATAGCTTACAAAAGATAGGTATTTACAACCTATGAATAGGATAAATAAACATAAATGTTCCATATAAAATAATATAGTAAAAAGTTAAACTACTAATGCCCTATAGATTCTTAGGATGAGTCAAAATATCGAAAAGATAGATTAAATCTTCCTAATAAACAATTAATACAAAATAACCCTTGTTTAAATAATAAAATTACATAGAAAATAAAAACAAAATGACTTAATCGTCTTCTTCCACATGCACCTTTTATAGTTGAATGCGGCCAAGCAAGATATCTAATAGAATTGACATCCTCTGAATTCTTATCAAGTTTTGTTTTAAAAAATTAATTTGTTTTCACAACACAGTACAGAGATTTATAGGACATTAATTACGAATACTGATGAAATGTAACGAAAGGCGCGTGTGGAAGTGGATATATATTAAGATTCCTTCGAGGAACATGATTGAATATATATATATATATATATAGGATTAATTATACCCTAGGAAGCGAGAGGGGAAAACAAAGAGAGGTATAAAAGGGGGTTGGGTGGGAGAAAATTAGAAGGTAAGCGAGATAGCTTGAAAGAGTGAGGCAGAGGCATCTTCCTCGAAGCTAGTTCAAACTAGTGGGAGGTTGTGTGCAAAGAGTGTCGAAGATCGATCAAAACACACCCAGACACAAATTAAGACACTGTTTCTTTCTTTGAATTAAATCTTTTTTCCATTTTTCCCTCTGAGAGCGATCGATCGATATATATAGATATATATCGTCATCATCGTCGGAAAGTATGGTGCGTGGAAAGGTTCAGATGAAGAGGATTGAGAACCCAGTGCACAGGCAAGTGACCTTTTGCAAGCGCCGAGCAGGGCTTCTGAAGAAGGCTAAGGAGCTTTCTGTGCTTTGCGATGCTGAAATCGGCCTCCTCATTTTCTCCGCCCACGGCAAACTCTACGAATTGGCCACCCAAGGGTCCGTCTCTCTCTCTCTCTCTCTATATATATATGTCACTGCTTTTGTCTATCAATCTCTCTCTGGACTCAGTTTATAAATATATCCTCACGCTGTATATGTTCTCTCTCCACTGCCCTCTCTGCATATATATACAATATTCACGACGCATGTGAACTAATGGTTGCGTAATTATAATTATCATTTGACTAATGCTTTAGATCATGATCTCTTTTTATCAAATAGATAATTATATTGTGATAGTATTGATCGACAACATCTTATATTTATTGTCTGTCTTTTATGTTCTTTGGTACGTTCATAGTATTGAAATAATGTTTCTTAAGAGAATAAGAACATATAAACTGATATTATTTGTGCGTGCGTGTGTGTGTGTGTGTGTGCACTTGTATGGTATATGTTCCCTAAAGTCTTTCAACGTCGGTCGAATAACAACGATAGCATGCGCGCGCGCGCGAGCGCACACACACACTACTATTATATATGTCTCAGAACTGAATTCTCTCTCTCTTCTGGTTTATGGGTTTTTGTATACGAAATTAAAGAACAATGCAAGGGCTGTTGGAGAGGTACACGAAGTTCACTCGTGGGGTTCAACTTGAACCTGAACCAGCCATCAATGAATCGCATCCTCAGGTCCCCAAACTCTCTACCTACGTATACAAATGTGTGTGTGTGTGTTTATATGTCTGCCTGTTGGATTGGGGTCGTCCCTTTCTCAAATGTTTTTGTTTTGTTTCTTTTTCGGCGGCAAATTACACCAAGGTAAATATTTTGAAGTCTCATGACTTCTCGTTAGTGCCACTTTCACTTATCTATAGTGTTGTTTTACTTATTGTTGACAGCAGTTCATGAGATTTTTCAAATACTACTTTCTTGGTCAAGGCCTTGGTGTGATTTCCCTCCGTTTTATGATTTTATTATATATAAAATTTGTAACATTTTAATATCTCATATGTAAAAATGATGTAGTTTCATTTTCATACAATTTCTTAAACACTTAATAATTTAAATTAGAGGGGCGCAGCTGACACCCCTATCTGTTTGTGTTTACATAATTATGGCAAACTTAATAAGAAGGATCAAATACTCAAATCAAAAGTAAAAGAAAGGATGGAATTCAAAGAATCAAATGATATAACCGGTATTAGTTGTTTTCATATAGATCAAATGGATGTTTTTAATGTCTATTAATTGTTTAGTTAGTAGCTAGCTAGAAAGACATTAAAGAGTGACGAGGATTAGATTCTTGTTTGTGTTGTTTAGTTCTTTTTAAAGATGCAATCATCAAAAAGATGAAAAACATGTATATGTATTCACCCAAAACATTAAAAAAGTAATTAAACTTGTATGGGTTGATACATATTCCACAAGACAAGTTAATTCTTTATTATATGAGTCACCGGAAGTTCTTCCACTACATAATGCTACTTTTTTTTGTTAGATTCTATTTCGTTTGTTCGTTTCTGTCTATATTTATGATAGAAGGAAAAGCTTTCTTAGATTCTCCAAATTTCCTTTTTTTCCCGCACCTCTTATCTTTAAAATATGGAACTCGTACGTCATATTACTGTAGGAATTAAAGCTGTGGGGTAAAGAAATAATAGAACTGGATATTTTTCCGGTGGAATATGATATAAAGGATATGATGAAGCAATATCTTATTAGTTTTATATATTAATATCATTTCTTGGTTATTTTAATTTATTGTTATTTTTATTTTTATTATTTAAGACACTGATGATCAGGACTATTATTACTACTACTATTATTATTATGTCGTTTTGTTGTTATTGTTGTTATCTTCTGCAAGGATATCTAGGTTTCGTTTCGTACGGTAAATTTGATTGTTGAAGTATTCAGATACAATTATTTCCTCTCCTCTTTGTTCTCTCGTCTTCCTTGTTTCATCTTCCCTTTTCTCTTGCGTTTGCATCATCTTCTCTATATACCCCTACATCGCATGGGATATCAACAATAAGTAGCATAATTAGTACTACTTAATAGTACAATTTTTATATTGAACATTGTTATCATTAATTATGCGAGACTTTTTTATTTAAAAAATAAATGAGATAT
>JANTPZ010115452.1:0-10596 GCA_025593235.1 Vachellia pachyceras
CTAATAATCATAATCGACTTTCGAATAAATCGGATCTAGATCTATCTTGATTACAATATATTCATAAATAAAATACATGAATTATAAGAACATCCACACTATATATTATATTTTATAACAGTAGACTTGTAGTTCTATTCTTTTTGTTTTTTTAACCTCAGAGATTGCTTTGTCGTCGTTCTCCCCACATCGTCGCCGAACCTCAGAGATTGCTTCGTCGTTCTCCCCACATCGTCACCACCGTTGAGATTGCTTCGTTCTCGTCCTCCTCTTTCTCATTCTCCGAGCTTCGAACGCCAGCCTAGGCCTCTCCTTCTCCTTCACAGGTTTCACTCTCCCTCCCGATGAAATTGCAGAGTGTGCCTGCAGCTTCTTCTTCACATCGGGGAACAAAATTCGGCATAAGGAAGCGTCATCGTTTACAAGGGAAAGAGGGAATCTCTTCTGACTTAGAATGTCGCAGATCGATCTCCCTATCGCAGATCGGCCTCGCTCGCCCTGTCTGCTCTGCTCGGCTAATCGCTGCTCGCCCTGTCTGCTATGCTCGCTGGTGATTTGTGCCCTGTCTGCTGTGCTTGTTGGTGGTAGATCCTCACCCAAATTGCGAAGCTTGTGGCTTTTCTTCACCAAATCACAAAGTCGTCCCAAATCGCCAAGGTAAGCGACGTTCTGTCTGAGAAGTTATGAACCGATACTGCATGATTGAGGAGGCCTTAAGTTTGTGGCTGGGGTTCAGTGGCGGCGACGGTGGTTTGGCTGGTGCCAGTGGCGGCGACGGTGGTTTGGCTGTGGTTGGGTGGCTGCGTTTTGGGAAAAAAATAAATGAGGCTGCCCGTTAACTCACCCAAACCCGATGGGTTTCAAGGCAACCCGTTTTGAAGGGGCTAAACGGGGTTACAACCGGGTTCAGGCTAAACCCAAACCTGTATAACTCTAAACGGGCGGGGCCAACCCAGCCCGTCCGTTGCTTTGCCCTACTATCAAAAATTTGTTATTGGCAACTTTAATATTTGTAACTCTTATTCTTTAATGTATAATCCATTTTCAACTATGTGAAAGATGAAAAACACTTTAAATATGACTGAAGATTTATTATGAGTTGCAAACAGCACACCTGCTGAGGATAAAATGAGTTGCATTCGCTATGGGTCTCTAGATATGTCATGAGAGATTTTTTCTGTAGTTTTCCAAACAGAAATTATCTAAGGTTCCATCGAATGTTTAACACATTAAACAGTATTTTTTAAAACTATTTTCGATTATATATTTTTTTAAGGAAACCAAACGGGCCTTATTGTCCTTTAGCCCCCACCCCTATGTTTTTACTTTGGTCTTATCCCTCTATACCTGGTAACCCCCTCCTCTCTCTCTCTCTCTCTAAAATACAGAAAGCCGCTTAGAACTTCAAACTCCCCCCTCTCTCTATATATTACTTCTCTTTCTCTCTCCCCATGCACTTCTTTACTCCTCCTCCTCCTCCTCCTCCTTCTTTCACTCTGAAAAGCGAGAAGTGCAGCCCCGCATGATGGTGATGCTGGGGTTCTCCGATTACATTCAAGCGTTAGAATCTGAACGCTGTAAAATCCTTGTCTTCTCCAGAGAGCTTCCTCTTTCCTTGGAGCTCGTCACACAAGGTACGAACCTCTCTCTCTCTCTCTCTCATATCATCTCTGTTGATTTCAGAGCCTCCATTGCACTCCCTAGTAGGAACCCATCAAGTTTCTTCCTTTCCTCTTCTATTTTGATTCTTTTTTTGAAATGGCTTCCTGGTTTTTCTTTCCTGTTGATGTGTGTGTGTGTGTTTAGCCATTGAAGCCTGCAGGATACAGTTTTGTGGAAAGACGACGTCATCGGAGAAGCAGAATTTGAACGGGCAATCGGAGTGTTCAGGACAGACGTCATCGGAAGGACCAGTTTTGGAGGAGTTCATACCAATAAAGAAAAGGGCATCCTCAGATTTCGGAGGAGACGATGAACAAGATGAGCAACACTCACATCAACCCAAGATTGCCAAGGATTATAACAACAACAACAACAATAACAACACCGATAAGAGGAAATCGGATTGGCTCAGATCTGTACAACTCTGGAATCCACAATCCCCACTTAAAGAGGTACTAGCTAGAGACAAGTCTAAATCATTCCCTTGAATCTGAAAGTGATCAATTAATCGTAACTTGGCGGTGACCAAAAATCTCAGGATATTCCTCGGAAAACGTCGTCGGTGTTGGAAGTAAATAGAGACGGAGGTGCTTTCCAGCCATTCCACAGAGAAGCTACTGCATTAATAACAACGCCCAACAAAGCATCCTCTAAGCCAGCTCCGACGCCTCCAGTCGCCGGAGGCAACAATAAAGAAGAGAAAGAAGGACATAATAATTATAATAGTAAAAGGAAGCAACGACGATGCTGGTCTCAGGAGCTGCATAAGCGCTTCTTGAACGCCCTTCACCACCTTGGTGGAGCAGATTGTGAGTGATCTATTAAATTATTTCTTTTTTCTGTATCAATCAATTTGGCTTACATTAGATTCGAAAAATCTGAATTTCTTCATTGTCTTGTGAAGACTACATATGTGATTTGATTATATTTTGGTTTTTGGCAGGTGCAACACCCAAGCAGATAAGGGAACTTATGAAGATTGATGGCCTAACCAATGACGAAGTGAAGAGTCATTTACAGGTATGAAAGGAAGTTATCTAATGGCTCGTTTTCGTAGGCTGGAATTGATTTTGATGGAGATGGAGATGGAGATGGAAATGAGGATGTAAATAGATATGGAAATGAATATAAATATAGGAAAAAAATGAGGGGTCAAAAAATTAATTCCATGGAACTGAATACAATTCCATAGGTTACATTATGGAATTCATTTCTACCCATTTTGAATTTCATTTTCATTTCCAATTCCACCCCCCAATTCCACCGTATCAAACATAGGAAATGAATTCCATTTCCAATTCCACTTCCCAATTCCACCATACCAAACATAGCATAAGCAAATCACTAATGATATAAATACCAGCTGATTTTCTTGGAGAAATTAAAAATGCTAATTAAACAATATATTTATCATATTATTAATTTATCTAATTTATAAATTAATATATAATACACATAAATATTATTATAATTAAGTAATTATTTACTTACCTTTTTTAATCTTCCAAAAAGGAGGGAGGGAGGTTGTATTAATTTATGGTTCGTGTCAATCTTCTGTGTTCATTCAAATTCTAAAACCTGACGTTTCTGGGTTTATAAATGGACAGAAATTTCGACTGCACACGAAGAGGTCAAGCCCATTGATTCAGAACAATGGCGATTTGCAAACGACTCCGTTTGTAATAGTGGGGAACTTTATGGTGCAACCACCGGAACATGCAGTGGCGCCGACGACGACGCTTCCTGGGATTTATGCGCCTGTGGTACCATGCGGCGGCGGCGGTCCCGACGAAGGGTGAGGATAAGAAAATGGATTTGAGGAATTCGTGTGAACGTTCAAATTCAGAAGACAGCGAAGTGGCGGATCATTCAAATTCACCAACTTCCTCTTCCTCCAGACAAATTTGAAGATGCTATTCCTAAAAACTAAAAGGAAGATACAGAAACAATTTTTGTAACAAAATTGCAGTTCAAGGTGTGGTTTCTTGAGATATTCATGTGTGTAGAGTGCAGTGGTGTGCAGTATACCATCTGTGCACTTTCCAATAAAAAAACTTTAATTACCTTTCTACAGATTCTACGTATGTATCTTTTGAAATTTCTGTCATCCATTTTTAAGATAAAATGGAATCCATAGAAAATATTTGAAACATTTTGATTGGAAAGTGCACATACACCTAGTGTACACGGAAATTTCTAGTAGATTCGGATATTCTCTTCACCATATACATGGTTCACTATTGTAACATTAGTGGGGTATGACATGGATTTTTTCTGTAAAGGAAGACAATTTTTAAACAACACTTGTTCTTGTAGTTGATGATGATTTAACTTTTGTATTTATGGATTTTATTATTTTTTTTTCTGAAAGAACTGTTCTATAGGGATAAGGAAATGCAATTTAGGGGCGGGGGATAAAGAAGTCCTATATAGCTAGGGTCCAGTGAGAATCTTGAAAATTACTATTGCTAGTATTACAAGAAAACCCGAAAAATAGAAAAATGGAAAAAAGCTAAAAGTTTCAGGTATGCGACTGTAAACATTATTAAAAATTATTTCTTTAAAAATTTTATTGATAGAAAGAATTTGAATTCGTTTGGCAAAAAAAAAAAAAGAAAGAATTTGAATTCAAGTATCAGAATTTTCACTGTATAAAATTCTTATAAGTACTAATACATATGTGTATAGAAAATATATCGAATCCTTCTTTTTAATAAAACTTTCAAATATAGACTTTTGATTGATTTTGTAATGAAAAATAAATACAATTTTTTAAAGAATTTATTATCCAAAGGTTCCTAATATATTTTCATACAAAAATATTCATATTTTAAAGGATTTCATTTACAAAATATGGGGATTGAAATTTAGGTACCATATATTGAGCAATTAACTCAACAAATATTGATGGGCAATCTCTCCTCATTTTAAATAAATTGAAGATTTGTGAAGGGGATGGCATAGTATATGAAATAGATGGCCAAAAAGGGTGGAATATGAAATACACATACTCTTCACCAACTTCACCAGCTTCCTTAAAATGTAAAAAAGGTAAGGATGAAAGATATTAACCATTACCCTTAAAGCTAACATGACATTTCAACACGATTACACTCTTTAAGTATTTTAGATGCATTATGTAATATATATATATATATGCGCTATATTTGAGTATATAATTAGTCAACTTATATTAATGTTATATTAAAGATCGAGATAATATTATTTATTTATGAAATCTGAATCTTCAACCTTCATGTAAAAGAATTTCATTGGAATTATATTTTTGTATTTAATTCAACAAAATCTAGAATCAGAATAGCATAGTATAATTAACTAAGTGTGTTTTGTTGTAATTTGGGTGCAAGGTAGTTGAAGTGTGATGGGCATTAATTTGAGGTAAATTAAAGACATGTTAAGGAGTGGATAAGGGGTTACTGTGAGATAGTGATCCCTTTTCTACGAATGTTCTGTCGAATATGCACCCTTCTCTACAGTTGGAGTGACGTGTTCAAATTAATCGATATTTCATCCAAATCACCAAAGATAATAAAACGATAAATTTATTGCATTTATATGGGATTTAAAATAAGTTACACAAAAATGTGACTTCATATATTTTATTTTAAGGGCAAAAAGCAGGTTCATTCTAAATATTATTTAAAAGAATGAAACTTAAATTAATAAGGGGAAAATCTAAGCTTTGAAGAGTTAACTGGCTAGTCGATGGTCAATGTGTCATTCTTATGTTAAGATGTAATTTTTTTTAACTTTAATTAACTTGATGGCCAAATTAAATAGAATTCACATGCGTGCAATATCCCTTTTTTACTACCATTTTCACCTCTCATACTATACCTAATCTTTTTTCAATTCCAAAAACCTTTGGACTGTTATAAAATATGATGTTTGGCGTAAATGTTCTCATGACTCGTGAAATTTCACCTTATGACATTATGTTATTTAACCTTCCAATTAAAAGGTTTTAAGTATGTCTTCCTATAACCCCCAATTATACCATTAAGTGGTTTAATGTTATTGTAACTTTTTACATTTGTATCAATGCCTTGAACCCTCTAAATAGGGATAATGTACTAAGCATTTGTACATAAAAAGTGGTCAAAAAGAATATGTACTCTTTCCCCTCTCTTAATCTCTTCTATTATTCTCTTTTACTCTCAACCTCTCGTGTACCATTCTTTAATTAATTTACACGTACTATTTGCAAAATGGCCGACCCTAAAGCTTAAGATATGATCGATCATTGGATCTGTTCAACCACTTTGATCAAAACGTTCAAGAAGGGTTAGGCACTAAAATCAATCCTCTCTAAATAGTAATTCTCAATTCAGTGTTAGGTATGTTAAAAAAACTATTAATTCTAAACTTAATTATTCTCACGTAAATTAATATAGTATAATATTCTCTCTTATCCTTACATATCTCGTAACTATTTAATATAGTTTAATTCATGTCAATTCTGATAAATATTAATTAACAAAGCGGGAGATTATCCAAAAACACGATCTTAAGCTTCTACCAATTATTCCATCCTTGGCTGCTTGAAATTGCGGAACACTTTGTCTCTCCAGTCCATTTCAGTATTATCATATTCTTTTTATCGTTAATTTTACATTCCTTTTAATTATAAGAAACAACTACTTAAATAACATAAAATGAACGTTGGTTAAAATTGGTTAAAACAATAAATATTTATGGGATGAGAAAAGATATGAAAGAGAATAAGTGAAAAAATATATGAAGGAACTTGTAATTTTGAGTGTAAAAATGGAAAAAATGCATTAGCTTTTTAGAGAAAGTCAAATCATTGTTTATATATATAGGATCAACCATGTGTAAAAGAAAGTTATTTATATATAAAACCTAACAGAGTATATTTTGGGTCCCAATAAAACGATTTAATTACAAAAAAGTCCCAACCGCTGGTTAGCAATGTAAATCTATTATCATTATTCCAGTGTTAAAAATTGTTATTATATGTTCACAAGTTGTTATTGGATTTTACAGTGAAAATCACTTCCTTGAAATCTCGTACTAACCCCCCAATTGAGTAAAAGAAAAGTGAAAACCATTAAAAGCATAAGTTTTTTTTCCTATTATATAAGGTTATGTTTGATTTGAAGGCATGAAGGATCAGGTCAAAGAAAGTTAAAGTGCAGATTATTTTTACCAAATTAAACCATAATGTGTTACCGTTGAAAAGATTTTCATGACCCTTTTTAACTTCGAGGAGGTCTCTTCTTTCATCAGTGGATTAACTTTGACAAAATTTACCTATTCAACCTAAACTTTTCTTGATTTCTTTTAAAAAAAATCAGATTCAACAGGCTTTTGAGATTCAAGTTTGGACTACTCATTTGTAGTAATCAACTAAGCCAACCAAAACTCTACAAGAGGTTTAATCCTTATCAGCTTAAGCAGTTAATTAATATTATTTTCTAAATAGGAACAAATGTATTTTTAACTCTTTGATCCTTACCCACCTAGATTTTATCTCTCTATTTTCAACACTTGAATGAATCGTAGGGGGAAGATTTTAGCTCTAAATTGCATATATTTTGTCCAATTATAGATGAGTGGTTACCATAAATTTCAATCACATCTTTTTCGGGTTTTAGATAGATTAGGGCACACGAATGCCGTTCATGGCATAATCAATTATATTTTTTATGCATAAGGTAATTGCTAGTCACCAAGTTTAAACTTAGATTTAAACCAAATTTCATCATTTAAAGCACACAAAAAATACTTGTTCTTATTGTTAACGAGATCATATATTCATTTTTTTTATCTTTTTATTGGACAACTTATATGTGCCAATTTTTTTTTTAAATTTTTAAGCCTCCCTATAGATGATTTATTTTCTAGAAATAATAATAAGTAGGCTGTAGCTGGTAGTTTGAAGACCACCTAATTAATAATCATATAATAAAATAATATACAATAATATATATGACTGTGTATAATTAGACAAACTAACATCTGTATATACAAAACAAAATGTTTTACTATACCAAAAAAACAAATGTATTAAATGGATCCGGTATTATATAAAAGAACAATTAAGAGTACAATCAGAAGTGTGTGTGGATAAGAAAACGAAAATTGATCTAATTAACTAACAAAATTTTAACCCATACCACCTTCGGTTTCAATATAACAGAAGTAGTTGGTTAATTATTTTTGACAAATGTGTGTTGCTTTTTTTTAAACTACAATCTTGCATCAGTTGCATTGTAATGGAAAACACCTTAATACGTACGACTAATTGACAATATCTTAAAAATTTTAGAAGATGAAGTGCATTGAAATATTATATTTAGTACAAAAGTAAACTCTTATCTAACATCCATTTTGAGATTAGTTAGCTAGAGGAACTACTCCTTCTGATTTTTAATATAAGATCTACTTTAATAAAAAATCAAATTATAAAGTGTATCTTATATTAAAGATTGGATGAAGTACTATTTTATAAAGTTTCCTACAATCACTATGACGATTTTAATGATGAATAATTTATAAATATTTCTTATAACTCTTCTTTTAAATCATGACACTTGTAATGGTGAAGCGTAAGCTGCAAGACTTGAATTTTTTTCCAACCAACAACAAAAGAGGACAAAATATGGAGTTGGATTCTTGTGTGTTTATATAGTGTCATTGGAAATAAACATCAAAATCACCAAAAATACGTTAGGGTCCTTGGAATATTCCAGGATATGTCATATGGTTTCATACTTTCATTTCTTTTATTGTGATGTGGAGTATATTCTCTTTTGTTAACATTATTATCTTCTTTTTATAGTTATATGACTCAGTCAAATTCGAATGTTGTTAGTTCCAATTAGAGATAGCTCTTTGCATCAACCAAAGGTAATTTCTGCTCTTATACGAATCTAAACGATCAAGATCTTGTATTTAAACAGTCAAATTAAAACTTAAACAGGACTAACCCATGTTGTTTGTTTGCATTATCTTCTACTTATACCAATATGTAGCTAACCTGATATTAAATAATTGTCCTTATTGTATACTATGTTTTAAAAAATAAAATATTATTCAAAATAATAAAATTCAGACGGGCTCAATCAAATCTTGACCTGATTTATCTTCCAATATTATATGTCCATATAACTCACATCAAATGACTTAAAAATGATTTTTTTAAATAAAAATATCCGGTCATTTTAGATGGGTTTTCCTTGAGAATATTATTGTTGAATTCACACATATCATGGCATGTGTAACTCTAATCGTATGATAGTACTATTTTGGTGCAGTACATAAAATATAGAGTTTAATTATTTTACGTAGACCAAGAATCTAATTATTTTATTACACAAACGGTTTCATGTGGGGCGTTTTAAATTCCTACGTAGATCAAGCTCCTTTGATTATTGATGCGATTATATATAATAATAAGGCTAAAGTATACTTTTAATCCTTAATGTCTGTGTCAGGTTTCATTTTAGTCCTTTAAGTTTTAAAAGTGCACTTTCAGTCCCTCAAACTTAACACCGTTAGTTTCTCTTAATGGAAAATGCTGACCCATCAAATTTAATCGATAAATGTGTAATAAAACGTTAAGAAATCATACTCACATTTTAATTATAATTTAATAATATAATAAATTTGATATTTTAAATTCTGTAAAATAAATAGTATCTAAAATAACAACGTTAAGTTTGATGAGTCAGCAATTTCCGTTAGGAAAGACTAACGGTGTTAAGTTTGAGGGACTAAAAGTATACTTTTTAAACTTAAAGGACTAAAGTGAAACCTAACGCAAACATAAAGGATTAAAAGTATACTTTAATCTAATAATAATATATGAGCTCAAACCTACACTTAAGGGTGGTTATTCCCATTAAAAATACCCATATTCCATTAATAGAAAAATAATCCCCACATATATATGTGTAAGTATAATGTCCATGTGTGTGTATTATGTACTAGAAATGTGTATATATAATTATACACTATAAATTAAAGTTCGAAATATAGATAATGCATGTAATATCTTAAAATATAGATTTTTAGGGAGTTATTTATATCATTTGTAATTCTTCCATTTTCCATACAAAAAAACATTAATAAAAGCTAGCTTGATACATATAAGAGATAAAGACAAATGTTATTGATTTAGTGTTGGTGGGCTTGACCGTATATGTAATTAATTAATATATTTCGTCTGGTATTCAGTATAGAAAACTTTATAATTAATTAGATCTGTAGTGTTTGAACATCGAACATTATAAATGTATAGCACAATGGGGATCGATTATTTTAAATGATTAAATGAAGCCACATGTAGCTGGCTTTAATTAAAGGCATGCATGACCAATTAATGGATAAAACGATAAGTTCTGTGCATTATTAAATTTATATACATACATATATACACATAATTGATTGATTGTGTAATTTTGAATGATTTGAATTATGGGATTTTGTCGTGCAAGTAGAGAAGAGTTTGAAGTTTGAAATTTGAAGAGAGAGATATAAATCTGTCCCTTGAGTGCATGTAAAGGCCACTTGACTCTTAAGGATGTGGAAAAAAGAATACGTTCAAGGACGTACAAGTTAATCACTGGATAAGCTTAAAGTTTCATACTTAATTAACTAGATATTATAAAAACCGAGATTAATCACATTCCATATATATATATATATATATATTAATGCATGCACGATCTAGTCGTTACTTAGTTCATCCATTAATAGAGTCTTCATTCATTATCGTTTTCACTTTCTTTACCAATTGTTATAATTGACCCTTTTCCTTTGTAGATGCACTTTGCTTATTTTGAATGGGATATATATATATATATATATAACAATTATATTTTTTGTAAACTTTCAATAGTAGTAGAAGTATCAGATCAATATATATATATATATAGTAGTAGAAGT
>JANTPZ010115457.1:0-52316 GCA_025593235.1 Vachellia pachyceras
GCGGCGCTTGGGGAGGCATCCTAGCTCCTGGGTGCTTAGGTAAACGCCTGAGGGTAATTGACGGCTCGCCCTGCCCAACATTGGTATGACCTAAGAGGAAGGGAGATTTCGCCCTGCCCTTGGCTTGTGGGTGAGCCCAACCCCCTGCCTAAAATTTTTGTATCAAAAAAAAAAATATATATTATCATCTATATTATATGCGCGTGTGAATTTCAAGTTGCCCCCAGGCCAGCTTCAAGTATTTTCATTATTTCTTACCAACATTTTGATGTATTTAAGTTCTTATTCTATTTTATTAATTTATTCCTATGCATTTCTATCAAAGCATTCATTCTTAATTGTCTTGTTTTGCCTACTTTGAATTCAAAATTTATTTGGATCAAGTTTGAGCCAAAAATATCACTTTTTTTTGTAACAATATCACTCGTTTTTAGTACTGAGGTATTGATGTGGTTGGGATAGGCAGCGCCATTGGTATAGCTTAGTGTAGCATATTTGGTACCAGACACAAAGCAATATTTGGGATTGAACAATAATAAACTAAAATTAATTATAAATGAATATCATACCTGATATTCATTTAGTGTAGCATAAATGAACAAAAACAAAATCTCATTTTAAAATTATTTTTCATTTGAGGCATTAAAACAAAACGACATACATGATATAATACAATCATGTAATCTAAATTCTTGCCTTGTAAATTGTTGAAGCCAAGGTCTAGAATTTGGAGGTTAACTAGATTTCCAATCTCATGTGGAATGATTCCTGGGAAAATCATATTTGGTGAAGCTGTTTTATTGATCAAAGTATAAATGATGTGATAGTTTAAGAGTAATTAAAAACGATTTTTCATATTTTGAATTCTAGTGGTCCCATCATATCATAATCATATCTTTTTTTTTATTTTGGGATTATACATGTGCTTTAGTATGGGCAAAAAAAAAAATCTTACCTTGCAATTGTTGTTCGAAAGGAATGGGATTTGAAGGTTTGTTGTGTCATAGTTATCAAAGTTTAAACGATGTTAACAAATTAAATGTCAAATGGTCACATTTTTTTTTTGGAATACCAAATGGTCACATTTAGTTAAAACTCTTACCTTGCAAGTTGCAATTGTGAAGATATAGGAACATGAGGTTGGTGAGATTTCCAATGCCCCTTGGTATGTTTCCTCCGTTGAATATGTTATCACCCAATTGTAACTCTACTAATTCTTTGCATTGATGCCAAATGGATGGTATTTCACCAGACAAATAATTTCCATTTACAAAAAATATTTCAAGTTTTGGAAGCCCAAAACACATTTGTTAGGAGACCACCTAATAAATTATTTGTTGACACATCAAAGTCTTGTAGCATTGAAATGTTAAATAATGAATATGGTATGGAACCATCAAGTTGATTCTCTCCAATATACAGCTTCTTTAGTTGTGAAAGATTGTCAATCTCATCTGGAATGCCTCCTTCAAATATTATGGGTGGGAAAAAAGTAATATTAATTAGTAAAATATCATTAGGTATCACAAGTTATTATGTATATAAGATAAATTATATTTAAAAAAGACACATGTAATAAGATTTGCATAGGTTTTAGTAATAACAAAAATATCTTATAAATGATACAACAGAAAAACAACTATAATTATTTTTTAAAAAAAAAGATATAAACCTTTTAATTCGGATGGGTTTATAACTATAGATAAAATCAACTGGTTATGTTTAGTTGAGAAATTCGTGGATGGTTTGATGATGATTAAAACAAATGTTTGTTGGGAGACTCTCCAAAAAGTTTTTGTTAACTCCCCAAATTTTTTTAACAATTACAATTACTTATAATTGATAAAATTTTGTTATTGAATCAAAACTAAATGTTCCAAATATATTTGTCGTAATGCTTAATCAGTTTGGAAAAAAAACCCTTCAATTTTTGTATGACAAAATAATAAAAAATTATATTAAAAGATTGATACATGATGAGTCATTAGATGATGTATGGTTAAACCATTTCAACTAATATTATTACAGTCTTCTTTTTTCCTATGGTGTGACTACATAAACTGTTTCAAAATATGGAAGACGAATGTTGTTTTTTTCCTTTGCAGAATAAAAAATGCTAGAAAAAAATGAAGAAGAAAATGATAGAAACACCAAAATTAAATAAATTAAAAAACATCAAACTCACATCCTGCGAACCATGTACACTAGTTTATAACAAAGGCAAATATAAATGTTGGAAATAATCTAAACATACCTGGCAACTGTTATAAGACAAATGTAATAACTCAAGTGAAGATAAATTGGAAATTGTTCGGAGAATGATTCCTGAAAGTTTGTTACGACTAAGTTGTAAAATTTTCAACCGACTAAGTTGTAAAATTTTCAACCGATTCCTGAAATTGTAAAGTGATACCAATCCAATAGCATGGAGAAGAAGAGACAGACCAATCAGCTAAGAAATTATCTGTAGTAACAAAGGATTTAAATGCAAGAAGTGCATATTTATCTGTACTGATGTTTGTATCAGTCCAAACAAGGGAGGCCATCAAGCAATGAAGTAAGATGAGGAAAACAAAGGATGAAGGTTTTGTCATGTCTAGCATATCAGACTAGTAAACAATTCAAGCAAGTATTGTGCATTAAGCATCTAACATAGGCCTTTTTATACTTCTTCAATTCAGATCAAGTCAAACTAACAAATCGTGGAGTTGCAAAAGAACATCTATTGTGATAAGATTATAAAAAATTCAACTAAAAAAATTAATTGAGTGTGTTGAAAAATACGTTAGTGATGAGAAAAATCTTTGTATTTTTTTTTGAAGTACACAGTTTTACTTCTTGGACCACATTTTCATTTTCATTGCATTATTTCATTTATATATGGTCAGTCTTGTAGGCCATACAAAGAGAGTAACCCCAAGAGAATGTTATTAGATGGAAGAAGCTTGTGTGGATTTAATTTCCCTGCCTTTTACAAATATAAGTAAATATCAAAAGTCCTTGGTCTTTAATTAATTGGATGTATTATGTCAAAAGTCTAAAGTAACTCAATTTCACATGAACAACTTATACTCCCTCTGGATCAAAATCTAATTGTTCCGATCATAATAGAAGTCATAAATTAAAGTCACTCATTTTTCTTGATTTTTTGTGAAATGGTTTAAAATTTTATCAATAAGTTATGAAAATTTTATAAGTAAATAATTAAAATATAAAAAGGACATTTCAAATCCATATAATTAAAATCAAATCACCAACATTCATAATTTCATGAGTTCAAAGAAAATTATATGAAGTTCAAATATGAAGTCACTGAACATGATCAAATTCAAAAAATTAACATGGGTTTAGTAGTGAGTTGACATAATTTTATAAGATAAAAATATAACAACAATAAATTTGATGTGTAAACTCATGAGTTAATTTGAATTTATTGAGTTGACATGATTTTGCAAGTTAAAAATGTGAAAATGGTAAACTTGATGTATAAGCTCATGAGTTTATTGAGTTGATACAATTTTGTAAGTTGGAAATGTGAAAACGATAAGCTCAATGACTCAACTTATAACTTTGTCGACATTAGTCTCATATGATAATTATAATTTATTAGTGTTGTGATTAAGTGTGGATGTCCATAACATTTGTCTCTTGAAATTTTGCACTTGCTATAACTTACATCATGATTGGCTTCATGGGAGTTTTCTATGGTTGATACACATAATTCACTCTTATGTTACATACCCTATAATTATGCATACTTATTCTTTGTTGTAATTCTTATTCTTTGTTGTAATTCTTGTAATAGAATTTAAGGACTTATGGCTTATAATTAGTAGGTATGAACTAAATGGTTGGAAGGTTGAAGTGAATAAATATATTCTCTCCCTTTCTCTCCAAATACTCTCCTATCTTCCTCATCTCCTTCATCTCAATCACTTATACATATATATTCCTTATTTTTATGTCAGATAGGATTTTGTTTCATTTATTACTAGAATTTTTTTAAATCCTTACTATTTAAAATGCAGTTGTTAATTAGACGCCAGAAACAAAAGCACCTTTTTTCATATCTCACTGACAGAAGGAATTCTCTGGAGTAAAACAATGAAGTCAAGTAAAACTAAAGAAAATCTTAGAATAATTGTGAACCTTAAAAAATTGATTGGACATAACAGGACCATATAACTAATTTTAATTATGAAATTCAATTTTTTCCTTTCATAAAAAGATTAATAATAGGATGGAATTTGTGTGTGATTTTGGGTATCAAAATAACAAAAGGATAACAAATGTTTTTAAACCGAATCATTTCTATTTTACCATTTTCCTGTTATATTGAAGCTTTTCCGGCCATTATTTGTAAAATGGACAGCTAGGAATGTTTTAATGATTATGCTATTCCTAATTTGTAAATAACAGAAGTAATTATTACAAAGTTAATTGCACGTATTATGTCATGCTTGAGACATTGTGCCGACAATGATTAAATTGAGGATACTATAATTCTTGTTATTTTGTATCTTTCTTATTTATAATAATTAGTATATAATAGCTTTGGTGTAAAACAGATAATGGAGCATAATTGACTATCAACAATAAATCCATGGGAATAATTTTACTTATGAAGTTACTTTTTATTATTTTTAATAAAAAGGATTTAACTGTTGGAATTTTGATCCAATAATTGTAAAGGGAAAATGAGGTAGAGGAGGGGAAGCATAGAAAGAGGATTATATACAATAGAAGAAAAAGAAAATTACGTTTCTGAGAAGAGTAAAGCTTTAACCCGGAAATATACGTTAGAAGCTTTTGTCGTTTTATAAAGTGTAATTTCACATGTTGGACAACATTTTCATTTTCATCACCTCATTTCTTTCTCATGTTCACAAACAAAGAGCTCAAAAGTAGGCCTTAAAGTCATGACGTACTCAAAAATGGACCTCAAAGTCATAGCGTGCTCAAAAGTTGTCTTTTTTATTTGGATGCAATATTATATATTTCTATCGCTTGTTTATAGGTGCATGACGTACTTGACTTGGTTGAAGACTTCAAAGTCACACTCATTTCTATGAACATTGTATTTTGGTAATGTCATCTTGGTCCAAAGAAATTAAAAGTATACCTCAAAGTCATGTTATCCTCAAAAGTGGTCTTATTTTGATTGGATGCAATATTACATCTTTCTATTGCTTGTTTGTAGGTGCATGACATGCTTGACTCGGTAGTAGATTTCAAAGTCACACTCATTTCTATGAACATTTTATTTTGGTAATGCCATCTTGGTCCAAAGAAATTAAAAGTAGACATCAAAGCAGACCTCAAAGTCATGGCATCCTCAAAAGTGGTCTTATTTTGATTGATGCAATATTGCATCTTTCTATTGCTTATTTGTAGGTGCTTGACTTAGTAGTAGACTTTAAAGTCACACTAATTCTATGAATATTTTATTTTGGTAGTGTCATCTTGGTCCAAAGAAATTAAAGATAGCAACCCTTATTTTCTAGATCTCAAATTAGACCTCAAAGTCATGGCGTACTTAAAATTAGACCTTAAAGTCATGGCTTGCTCAAAAGTAGTCTTGTTTTGATTGGATGCAATATTTGTTAGTATAGGATTTGATCAAAAGGGGGCGAATGGATCACTTTTAAAAATTAAATCGTAAAGCATAGAATTAAAATGAAATCACTGAGAGAGTAAAGAGTAGACGAACATGAGTAATTTATCTTGGTTCAGTTCTCTTGACCTACGTCCAGTCCTCAGAGTGCCTTTGAAATTTTCAATCCACTAACCAATAACAAAAACGGCGCACCGGGCCTTTACAACCAGGAATCACACTCCCCCTCAATACATGTAAGAAAATAGAGCCTGATACTCTCTGTTTTTCTGCAAAGCTCATCCCAACAATCTCAAAGTTCCAACCTTGAGTTTCTCACGGAATACAAGTTTGAATAACAATCAATACTCTCTTGAAGAGTGGATAGGATAATCACTAAAGCTTACAGATAAAATTATATATTGACAGAGAAAAGTTGCAGATAGTAAAGTTGGCCTTAATGCGTATTCATCATCTCGTTTTGTCTATCTTCAATGCTCTCTATTTATAATCACTAAAATTGAATGAAGCTCACATTGAATGCTTCATTTATTACGGTTCAACTGTCGATGATGAAGACTGGGAATATGTCTGTTGATCCAAATTGTCGGAGATCTTTTGCAGTCGTACCTATACCAATTTCATAGGTCAACATAAGTGCATTTATGGTGGCAGGCGAGATTCAAATGGGTAATCACAGATAAGGATTCAATAAAAAGAGAAGTTCGCTGTCAGATGATTATGTCAGACAGATGTAGGACTCGAGTTCTCAAATCACATAACTCGAGTTCTGATACATTGAGTCCGAAGGAATTTCAAAAGCCATGTAGTGGAACTTCAAGTTTTGACAATCCAAAAATTGAATTTTAGAAAACTTTAAGTTGAAACTCAAGTTTGTAATGAAAGTTTTATAACGTAGTTTGAAAACTTTTGTTTGGAACTTCAAGTTCTGAATGCAAGTTTTTGAATGATGTTATGGAACTTGAGTTCTGAAAAAATGAAACTCGAATTTTATAACATGAATATGATTGATCAGATGGAACTCGTGTTCTAAAAACTCTAATATAAAAACTTCCAGTTTACAAGTCAAGTTTTGTAAAATAGTTATGAAACTTGAGTTCTATCAAAGCAAAAACTTGCTTAGAAGCTCAAAGGCATGAAACTTGAGTTCTGAAAACCTAGAACTTGAGTTCTCTAAAACTTGCAGTTTTAGTTTCCAATTTTGTGAAACTCGAATTCTAAAAACCTGGAACAGGAGTTTTGACACATCAAGTTCCTAGACAGAAGTTTTAAAGTATGAAACTCGAGTTTTGAAGAACTAGAACTCGAGTTCTATAACGTATTTTAAAAACTTGAATCCAAAACTTCCGTTTTCACTACAAGTTTTGAGAAACTCAAGTTCTAAAAACTTGAAACTCGAGTTTATGAAAACTTCGTTCTCAAACTTGAGTTCTGGCTCAAAGTTTTTGACTTGAAACACAACTTTTTTTTTGAAACTCGAGTTTTAACATCAAGTTTTGAAATCAAAGCATGAAACTTGAATTTTCAAAACATCAAACTCGAGTTTTGAAACTTTTGAACCAAATTCAAGATATGACAAAGTTTTAAAACATTTTTAACCATTCCAAATCCTACGAAAGACATTGTTATGATTAAAACAACTTTTCAAACTAGAGTTTTATTATCATCAAAACAAGGTACGTATCATTAATATTACATTTCCTATCGCTTGTTTGTAGGTGTATGACGTGCTTGACTTGGTAGTAAACTTCAAAGCCACACTCAATTCTGTGAATATTTTATTTTGGTAATGTCATCTTGGTCCAAAGAAATTAAAGATGCAACCCTTGGAAATTTGAGATGTACTCTGTTCTCTAAGAGCTGTACCCATCTCACTAAACTTTATTTAATATACATTTGAGTTCACATTAGGTGCTTACCAATAGTAATGAGTACCTAAACTTATTAGGTCTTAACCTCAAGATCTGATCTAGACAATATAGATTTTAATTCTTTTCAAATGACATTTTTAAGAAAATATAGTTAAAAGATTATCTTTATTTTACATTTTATAACTAGCACAATAATTATTTTTAAGAAATGAAAATGAAAGTAAAAATAAAATATGGACCATCTAGATTGTAACATCCGCTTCCTTAACTCAAATATTAACTAGATTGTAATAACATTAGTCATGGTTGATTTATATTTATCAAATCCATTCAGATAATATACCATGACTATGAAAAAATTTTATTTCAATCCCAATGGATAACACAATATATTATTCAAAGGTCGTGGATCCACAACATAAAATCATCCTTAAACCAGCCCACTTACTAGTAATAAATCTTCAAAATCATGCAGATAAATGTTTTAAATCAGAGTTAGGAATGAGCCCTATAGATAACAATATACATCAATCAGTACATAAATAAACAATGAGGCTTTACAGAGATATATCGAGATATCTAAGCCTCCGTATTTCTCCCCGACGTACCAGCACCGGTACTATTCCCTGAAAAATGTTAAGAGCAACCGGGTGAGACATACGTCTCCGTAACCAGCAGTTCTATCTCATTGGGCATACAAGTAAGTGTCCATGAGGTGTCAAGTGGGATAATCATTATATATATAACATAACAGGATATCACTTTATTCAGGCACAAATATTTATCCATTATGACATCATAATCTATACTCATTATATAACTGCATAAAAATTTAATACACAAGATTTATTTCTCTGATCTCCTTTATTCCTCCTCAGCCTTATTTTCTCTGACTGAACCCATGGGCTAGAACTATCCCACGTGACTGGTAGTTAACAAGCTTACCGATCAAGTGATATGGACTGGCCAGGTCCACAGTGCACAAGACCGGACCATGGGTTCCCCCTTTATAGTGGGGTGTCATTGCCCTGTCAAATATAATTGGGCCAAAGGACTAACCAGTGTACACCTGGTAGCCTACCACCTTATTTCCTCTTTTTTGTACAAGAAAATCACCCCCTTATTTTCTAAAAGAATAACCTCCCATCAAATCAACATCCACCACTCCTTCTCATAAATCAACAAATGATAAAGAAACTTATCATATACCATTGCCATTATCACATGTTCTCAATACAGCATTTCTAATAATGTAAAACAATACCGTCAATATATATAAAACACCTTTTATTGTATCATGAAAATATATCTCACGAGACAGTTTCATTAACAACATAATCTTCATTATATAATTCAAACATCAATGGCACTTTTCATAATTATTAAAAATCACTCACGAACATATCACAAGCATGCACAAAGAGAGGAAAGTGGTTACCTCTCGCTAAGCAAATATATCACTATCACCACAAAGATCCCCGTGCTCAACACCGATAAATTTTCACAATTAATCTACATAATTCAACACTATCACACTTTAGTTTAATAACTAATTTAGGGCCTTAAATCCCTTTTTAAAATTTCTAATACCACCATAGGCCACAATTAAATATATGTTTACCTACATATATTTTTAAAACTAAAATTATATTTATTCTAGAACTTAAAATACTCATAAATATATACATATATATATATATATATTATATTTTTCTTTAACAAAAATATATTATATATATTATATTATACTTAACTATATACACACAATATATGCATCAAATCATGGAATAGCAATAGTAATAAATTTGCTAAATATTAATTTAACAATTTAATCATTACTATTTATTCAAAACAGTAATATCAAAAATAATATATTTTAGAAAATATGACAAAAATTTGTAATAAATATCCTAGGTATATAAAAATAAATCTAATATCACATATCGTAGTTATAAAAATAGATCTATAATTTCATAGTTTTCTACAAATAAAACTTAAACTGTACAAAAATATAATTTCCAAAATATTCTCTAATTAACATAATATTAGTATCATTAGAAAGATAAAAATATTTAGAACAACTTTCATGAAGGAAGTTTTATGAAAATAAGATATTTTACTTACATAAATAATCCCAAAAGTAAGATATTAGACTAAAAATACTCCCATTCAACCTTCTTTTCTCCCTCCAGCTCTCTCTCTCCTCCTCTCTTTCTTCGCTGCTCCTTTCTTCTCTGGGATTGTGTGTATGTGTGTTTGAATGTGTTTACGTATGGGAAGTATTTATAATACCCCACAGTAGCCTCTCCCTCAATATTTTTTCCCCTTCTTTGCTCCACCGAAAGGAGCCTCCAATACTGACTTTTATTTTTTATATATTTTTATATTTTTTTAATTTCCACCAACAGCACAGGTGAAACTTTAGCCTCCAATACTGACTTTTATTTTTTTTATATATTTTTTAATTTCCACTGACAATTTTTTTTTTTCATTTTTTTCACCGAAAACTTGCCATTTTTTTAAATGCTTTACATAGATCATGTCTAGGCAACCTAATATATGGCATTGGTTGTTGAGCACAAAATTTAAATCCCATTTGTAGGGAATGTGATGAGTATTTTTTATTATGATTAAATTTGAAAATATTTTCTCAAAGATAACTAATTAATAAATGTAACAAAACAGGAAATTGTTTTTTTTACTTGATGAGGTTTTTTTGTCATCATATCTATGATACCTTGTGTTTTTGGAAACCAACCAAATAGGAACTACAAAAAACATGAATCTATCATAAATTCTGTCATTAAAATTAGATACAGAATTTTCCATCCCTTGATGCTAATCCGTCACTAATTTATATTACAAAATATTTTTCAACGATTAGTGATAGAATTTCTATCCTAACTGCGTCGCAAAATATTTTTATCTAATTAGGTTAACATGTTTAAAAAAAACACCAAATGCTCTGAAAGAGAAAGTATTTACAACATTGCCATACTCAAAATCGTTCTTGGTAAGAACGAGTTATGGATTGTGAAGAAATCGCTTCTACAAAGAATGAGTTTTGATTTGACAAAAATCATAAATCGTTCTTCATGTGAATACAATAAAATATCATCCTCCACATGAACGATTTCAAATGATTTTCCTGTAAAATTAAGAAAATTCTTATGTCATATATTAAAAATATATGAATTTTTTTTTGGATGAAATTTTCTAAGAGTATGAGTGGGGATTTTTTTTTTTTAAAAAAGGATAACTCAAACAATAGGGCAATATATAATTCTAATAATGATATTTGATACTCTTCTAATTTATTTTGGGCAACTTACAGAGCACACTACAATATCACATACACTATCATTTCCCACATCACGTGCATCATACATGGTTAACTCTAATTTTGAAAGTAAAAATAAATAGTGATTGATTAATTGCAAAATTTTTTGCTAATTTTGGAGATAGATATCCCAATTGTGTAATGAATTAAGGATAGAATAGAATTTTCCATCACTAATCCATCAATAATTAGTGACAGAATTCAAAGTTTCATGAGTAAGATCAATTGGCAACGGTGATTTTAGCGACAAAAAGTTCCATTGCTAATTTAGTGAGATATAAATTTCAATCAATTGGTTTTTTTTGTTAAGTTCTATTGTCCATTTTTTGAAGAGCATTATTTTTTTTTTAAAATAATCTAGTGGGATGGTTTAGAGGGGTCTGAAAAAGTTGCATATTAAAGATGGATATAAAGATGAGACAGTACTCTGGCAGCTTAAAAAAGAACAATTGCAAATGTAAAAAAAATTGTAAATTTTGTAATAATGAGTGTCATTTTCATATTTCAAGAATATATTCAGTGATTTATTTCATATTTTCCCCTTATTAATGCATTTATTAATGGTCAAATAATGTTTATTTAAATAGCACTATCAAGTTATAACGTGATGACATTAAGGAACACATTTTTATTGTCATAAAGTCACCCTGAAATGTACCTCCACTTAAAAAAAATGTCAAAAGTGCAAAACATGTTAGTTTAATCGAGACTGGAATATGAAAAGGTTGCTCGACGTGATTCACGCAAAAGGCATGTCTGCTGCTGCGAAGGTGCACACCTTCGACTTTTCTAAAGTGTGTTCCAAGCGTACCATCACCAATTTTGAGAATGCATACTTCAGTTTCATTATGATATACTTTGGTTGTGTCATTGCCTATTATAGTCTCTTTATTTCATTCTTTATCATAACAGAGTCAATGCAATTCAACTTCCTCAGTTGGAAGCCACGTGGCACAAAGCTGCATGGACACTTTGGGCTTCCCCGTCTACCCCCTCCCAAAGACCTCCTTAATTCAGTTCAAATGCTCTTGTTAATTATTTTAGAAGTACAAATGAACAAAAGTACATTAACCAAAACAAAAGGACTATATATGTGTCCTATGATTTTTGGTTATTTTCCTTACACGTTGGAAGATTTTAAGACATATAGGGAGCAGTATTCTGCTATTCCTCAATGGACATCCTTAATTAATGCCACATGACTGTAGAGTTTCAAGTAGCTCAAGACAATATTTAGTACAGGTTCCTTCTTTAATTTATATTAATTCAAATTTTGGAAAATTATTTGATGATTGATCTTGTGCTTCAAAAACTTTCATGTTTTTTCTTTTGTAAATATTATTTCTAATTCTTCTTTTTACTTGTGGCCATGCTCCTCATTTATATCCGTTTATGGTCTCTGCATTTTCCACTTAAGAATAATTATTATTTGCAAGTTTTATGTTTTTTTATTCAAATGTAATCTTTTTAGTACAATTATCCAAACATTTTAACAGATAGGTGTTGTTTCTTCCTCTCCTACCATTAGTTATATGGTCACTGAAGGGAGCATTCCCTTGGAAGAGAGCTCATATAAGGAGCCTTTTCTTTTCCATTTACAAACTAACATAAGTACCTGTGAGATCCATATTTAAAAGTATGCTTGAACTTTTACCATATTGTGGCAAGAAATAACAAACACATGAACAATAAATTCAGGGAAAAAAAACTTACTAGACATTCATTTCTGCCCTTACTTGATCTGTGATGATTCGGTAGCCTTTATAAGAATGAACCAATTGCCAGCAAACTAGATAAATGTGTGAAAAAAACTCAGGGGAATTGGGCAAGCAACAGACAAGGATGGAGACCCAATGAATAGAAATGGACAGGGCTTGTTGAATAGAAGTCTAATAGTGAAGAAAAAGCCCTGAAAGTTGTGTGGAAGTCCACATCTCATTTCATATAAGACGACAATGCCTATTAGAGAAGCTTGTTGAATGATTTGGGTTAGTCCACCGTGGGTTGACATCTCAATGTTGGGCTAAAAAGACCCACTTATTGGTGGGACCCAACCTGTCCCTTTTTTATTTTTAATTAATTTCATAATTTTTTTAAAAAATTATTTGAACCAAAAATTTCTTTTTTAAGAAGCCTAAATTATAAAAATACAAATTTAGATATTCTTAAATGTAAAGAGGAGGTACAATTTGGAGTTTTTCATCCCTTCTACCTTTAATTAATGAGAAAATGACGGAAAAAGTACCTCGAAAACAGTGAATCCCAGAAAGGTGATTCGAAATTTTAAATCCCTGACACATGATAGTTCCTTGCGCGTCTTTACCTAAGTTTAAAGGAAATGTCCTCACTGCCCCCTGAAACAACAGCCTTCAGTACCTCGCGCGTCTTCACCCAATTTTAAAGGAAATGAAGTGACGAATTCGATTAAGTTCTTATCAGATTCGATTAAGTATTTCTAAATGGTCGTATTATTTTACGGTTTAGAAGGCATACATTTTGAATCGAATCAGACTCATTACTTGAATCGAATCAGCCTCATTGTGAGAGTGGGAAAAACGGTTTATAAAGCTGAAAGTTCAAAATGATGTAACTTCCTCATATCAGCTCCAAAATTGACAAATAACCTATGGTTGGAAATCTCTTTGAGTCTACTTTCTAATGAGATAAATTTCAAATCAATTGGATACGTAGTTTGAGAGATATCATCGAAAAACCGAACATATATCAAGAATAAACGTATTCCTGATATATCCTCGGTATTTCTCTTATATCTCTCTAAAAACAACTCCTATGACTTTCAAACCTATTTAATTTGAAAGTAGACGCAAAGGTCTTTCTATTGATATGTCATTTGTTAAATTTGGAGTTCAAACGAAGGAGTTACAGCATTTTGAAGTTCAGGCGTAAAACAATGTCAAAGGCATCCTTTCTAAACCGCAGCTTCTAGCACCGGTATAGAAACCATACTTTCTAAACCGTTCACACCAAGACACTGTTTAGAAAGTTCAGCAAGATTTGAATACGTTTTAAGCTAATTCGAATACATTTTAAGCTCACGGAAAAAACTGTTTACAACATCTGATTTCAAAACGCTGTAACTACTTCATTTGATCTCCAAAATTGACAAATGACCTATGGTTGGAAATCCCTTTGAGTCTACTTTTGAATGAGATAGATTTCAAATCAATTGGATATGTGGTTTGAGAGATATCTGTTAGTGCAAGATTTGACCAAGAGGGGGGTGAATTGGTCACAATGAAAATCGAATCGTAAATCGTATAAATTAAAAACAAAATCACCGAGAATGCAGAGTAACTAAGAACATAAAGATTTATCCTGGTTCGGTCCTCTCTAACCTACGTCCAGTCCTCAGAGCTCCTCTGAGATTTTCAATACACTAACAACAATTAACTTGGCTTTACAAGCCGTTACAGAATGGGAATCACACTTCCCCTCAATATTCGTAAAGAGACCGTGTCTCTTCCTCTCGTTTTCTCATGAATTTCAACCCAATAATCTCAAGGTCCCAACCTTGAGTTCCTCACACAGATAATAGAAATGAATTACTGAAATGAAACTCTCAAAAGAGTAGATAGGCTAATCACTGAAGCCCACAGATGATTTTGAATGAATATGAAATAGAAGACAGTAAGCGAAGAAAACGAGGAAATGATGCGTTGATGGGTTATGTGTATCTCTTTGCCTTTAATGCTTCTATTTATAGATGAAGCTTCATGGGTGTACGTTAGATAAAGCCCAAGTAACCGTTGCTCCATTTTGAATGAAGTATCCGTTGCTGGAGCGTCGAGGTTGGTGGCCTACCGTGGAAAACACATATCTAGCTGTCATCCTTTTTCTCATTCAAACGTTAGCATATATTTAATTCAGGTGGCAGATAAATATATAAAACTTTGATAGAAAATCTGCCAACAAAGGTTTTAAACAATAGATAATGTTAATATATAAAAACAAGATTTAATATTGAAAATAGAGTACGGACAATCTGATGCAAAAGGCATGCAACTTGAGTTGAACAAGCAAGCAACTCGAGTTACCATCACTTCCATGCTATGACTTGAGTTTCCAATTCAAGTTATGCAAAAATTAGTTATGCAACTCGAGTTATGGCATGGTGTGACTCGAGTTTTACTGAGTGAAAAATTCCTTTGGTCCTTCAATGTCTCGACACTCAAGTTATGCACTTCTGCAACTCGAGTTGTGACACCTTGAAGTGTAACTCGAGTTATCTGATTCTGTGACTCGAGTTGTATCACATGAAATTGTCACTTTTAGGCCTGCAACTCAAGTTATGGAAATTATGACTCGAGTTACCAATGCTTGAGACAGCAACTCGAGTTGAATCATTAATGACTCGAGTGATACAACATGGATTCTGAAATTTTCAGACCTGTAACTCGAGTTATAAGATCTGTGGCTCGAGTTACCATTCCTTGAGGTAGTCACTCGAGTTACTTCACCTGTGACTCGAGTTATACAACATAAAATTCTTTGGGAAATAGACTTTGGGACCTACAACTTGAGTTATATGAAACCATGACTCGAGTTATGACAGCAAACCTATGCAACTCGAGTTATGAAGTAAATGACTCGAGTTTTACAACATAAAAAGTACCATCACTTGAAGTTGAGGACTCGAGTAGTTGCTGAAAGTTATGTGCAACTCGAGCTATGTATCCAGTGACTCGAGTTGTACAACATGAAAATCATTTTTCAAAATTTCTCAAGTTCAACTTCAAATCCTGCCATAAATCAATATTTTGTTATCATCAAAACAAGGTATCAACATTCTCCCCGTTTTTTATTATGACAAAACCAAAGTAATGAAACAACATAATCATCAACCATTATGAAATAATCCAACGAAATCCAGCAGCATAAAATCCATAAGTCCAAAAACATAAACAGAGTTATAAATCCAACACAAAGTCATAAAACCAACAGTAATCCAAAAATTAAACACATGTGAACACAGTAATCAAAGCAACTCAGGTCACTATAATTTCTCCCCCTTTTTATCATCACTCAAAGAGCGTGTGAAGGAGATGAAGGTGGAAGTTTAGGAGAGGTAGCTGGAAAAGGATCAGAGACATCAGGTGGATGAATAGGAATAGGATCAACAAGCTGAGTAGAGGCAGAAAAATCAATCTGTGCAAACAATCTCTCAGAGGAAGAAGGATCAGATCCTGAATGTGGTGCTGGCTGTGGTGGCTGAGTTCCCCTGATGCAATGCTCTAGAGATTCAACTCTATTATTTACTCCCTGAATAGAATGAGATATGGATGCCAATTCTCCTGACATAGAGATCTGAAGTGTTTGAAGGATGGTTGCAACAGCTGCATCCAATGAAGATTGAAACATATTCTGAACATGACTCTGTGTTTCAATATGAAAAACAGTGGTAAATTCTTCTCCCATTCTCCTAAATTCAGTCTGTATAAAAGTCTGTATGGCTACCTGAGAAAAGGAAGGAGTATAATGCTATTGTGCAGTAGATGATTCAGCCTCATCCTGGCCTCGAGAGGTAGCAGAGGTAGTTTTCTTCTTTCTTTTTGAGGTAGTTTCAGGCTCAGGAGTTGTGAACTCAATATTCATTTGATGAAAGTGCGTGACAGTGAATTTCTGAGGATACAAAGGAATCTGATCAGGCAGATGAGTGTAGTTCTTGCTTTTGTTGACCATGCATGAGAGTAAACATAATGTATAATCCTCTGTAATCGTGGCATGGATGAAGGATCAAACTGCAGTCCCTGTTCTTCATCAAATACTTCTCCTAGCCTCAATGCCTTAAATATTTCTGCATTTTCTAAATCTTGTAATTGCTTATCATAAGGATTAGAAACCAGGCAAGTATTCAACATTTCAGCAGATATATTGATCTTAGTGCCTCTCATGACCGTTTACAACCCGTAAGATATAACCTCTTTATTATGCCTGACAACATTCTTTTCAACCATATTGTTGTAAAATACTCTAACCATATCAGGATTGAAAGGAGTTTGCAGTGAAATCAAACAGTTATAATACGCTAGATATTCCTTTAAATCTTGTCCTATCAAACAACTGACATGATCTAAATCCACATAAACAGCAGGGCACAAATCTCTATTCTTAAACTTGAATGAAGAATTAATCATTACCGTATTGACATTGTATCCCTGAGGTGTATTCGAAATTTTAGGTTCTGCCTTCTTTCCCTTTTTTCTTCTTTTCTTCTGGGATGAATAAGCCATGTGAGGTGCCTCTGGAACTTCACTTTCAGTTGCAGAATCAGATTGATGACCAGTGGAAGTAGGCTTTGGCTGAGAAGAAGTAGCAAACATTGGTTCCTTTCCCTTTCCCGTTGCCTTTCCTTTCTTGATCAGAATGGATTTGGGTTGCCCCGTCCTTGACTTTCTAACCATTAGAGTCTCTGTTTCCTCTTCTGAAGGTTCGGCAATTTGGACTTTCTTGAAAGGAGGTTGAGAGATTGATTGGGATTGAGAAGGGGCTTGGGAAGTTGATTTGGAAGATTTCCTAGCAGTTACTTTGGTACGAGCCATTGAAAAAATAGATTGAAAGACAAGAAAATGAAAATTTTAATTTCAAATGAATGAGTTACAGTGTTTTCAATTCAGACATTGTAAACTGTTTTTTCCGTCAACTTAAACCGATTCGGATCTGCTTAAAACATATTCAAATCTTGCCAAACTTCTAAACCGTCTTGGTATGAATGGTTTAGAAATTATGCTTTCTAAACCTTTGATAGAAGCCATGGTTTAGAAAGGATGCTTTCCGACGGTGTTTAATGCTTGAATTTCAAAATGATGTAACTCCTTCGTTTGAACTCCAAATTTAATGAATGACCTATCGATGGAAATATATTTGAGTCTGCTTTCAAATGAGATAGCTTTTAAAATTATACGATTTATTTTTTGAGAGATATAAGCAAAAAACTGAAGATACATCTGGAATGCGTTTACTCCTGATATATGTTCGGTTTTTTGATGATATCTCTCACATCACAAATCCAATTGATTTAAAATTAGTATAATTTTAAATTAGATGCAAAGAGCTTTCCAACCATAGGTCATTTTTTAAATGTGGCACTACTACAAAATGTACTTTTTGCCCTATTTTTAACCCAATAGGCGCCCTTTTTTGGGGGGTGTAAATGTGAAAGGCGTAGTAAGTTAGGGCTTACGGCGCCCTATTTGAGGAAAGGGCGCCATAGGTCTGACCTACGGCGTCCTTCCCTGTAATAGGGCACCGTAAGTTCTTTTTTTAAAAAAACATTCTATTCTATTTTATTTAACCCCACCTGATTCAACTTACAGTTACATTTTATACACCAGATCTACAGATATAATAAACATCTAGCAGGGTTAGACGTGTATATCTACGTAAGCCAAGTCTTTGTTGCATCGAAACACAGAATGGAAGAGTAACACAATTCATATATCTAATTCATCCTATACAAGTTGACTTGAAGTGTTGAAACTATATACATTCACCTTGAAGTAATAAGCATTATCTACAAATTAAGAAGGCCTTTGGCCAACAAATCTCGTATCAAATCAATGTCATCAGCCATGTAAGGTTCATCATTATCAAAAACCTATAAATTGAAAAACAATTATTAGAACAATGCTAATTCATCCAACTAAACAATTAACTCATCAATATTTGATAGATTACATATTACCTCTTCCAAATCTCTAGTCAATCCGCTCTGAATGATACCGTACATGTAACTAATGACATAATACCCGCACTCAATATTCCCTGATTGTCTAGGGCACTAAAGATAAAAATCATATTGTCAAACGTGTATGCTTACTCCCAGGGAACAACGGTGTCTCTGTGTCGCTCCGCATGCTTTCATATACGGGCGCTTGGGCAAAAGATTCTACCTCAACATCATGAATCATTCTTTCCATTCTATCTTCATCTACTGCATCCACATAATCTCTTTTGTGGGCTACATATACATTTAGTTTTTGACCATGCCATATCCACTTTGTGTACTGTAGACTTATTCCCTCACAAATTAGGTGATCCCTGATTTCATCAATATATTGCATAATCCCATTCATACACTTGACACAGGGGCAAAAATACATCCCATTTTTATTAGTCACATTTCTTTTAGCAAATTTAATAAACCCTTCCACACCATTCTCATATTCATCACTTGTTCGTAACGCATTCATCCAACTACGATCCATTTATTAACCCTAAGACATGGTATACATTCAAATTTAAAAAGACAAATCATAAAGTTATGAGGAGTTTCACATGGAATACGAAAACATGGTGGATGTATATGAAATGTAAAAGGATATAATTTAAAAACATAAATTTGAGAACTAAAATGAAACAATTGAATGAAATAAAAGAAATTGCAATTCTTTTAAAGAAATGGCCTTTTTAATCGCTGTTATTAACATAATATGCAATAAATAATACTTCATAATAATAACTAAAATTTTTCTTTTTTTAATTATTCTAATAAATTAATTTTCTTTCATTTGAAAATAATATCTAGAACAAAATCATCTTCAAGGATAATGTGTTTTGTATAAACTATAAACCTTATCAAGGAATTCATTCATCAAATAAAGTGTTCATTACATGAGAAAAACACTTAGTTAGCATGCCTTGAATAGTACTTTTCAAAATAAGATACTTTCATATCTCACTTTTATATTATAATACCACCTTAATGTGAATTACTGCTGGAATACTTCCAAATTTAGATATATACCCGTCCACATATTTTTTTTCCAACGAAAGAAACCATTAACATTGATCACAATAAACATACAAAGTCTCAGAAAAGTACCAAAACAAGCAACCACCTAAAGACAAACAAACCAAAGACAGAACTAGCCACAAGCAAAAAAAGTAGTTAAAGACAAACAATAAACGATTCAATATTACAGCAATAAAATCCAAATACATCAGCCATACATATTCTCGTGTGTGTATAAAACTCTTGTGCACAATGTGAAGAGAAAAAACTGAAGAGTAAAGGAAGAAAGTTACCACAATAATGTGCAATTTGGGGGCGACGGCTGGCAACGGCTTACGACGGTAGTCGACGGGCGGCGGCGTGCAAGAGCTGGCAATGAGCAACGAAAATAGCTTGCGATTTGGGGGTGACACCGTTCGAATGGAGTGCGACGGTTGCAATTTGGCGGCTACAACGTTCGAATGGCGGGCGACGGTGACGAGCGGGCGACGGGCGACGGTTTGGAGAACGGGGTGGCTTGCGGCGAGAGGGAGTAATGGGTTTGGGGACCACTGAAGAGAGAAGGAAGAGGGTGGAGATGGAGGTGGGGACGAGAGAATGAAGAGGGTGGGGGATGAAGAAGATGGTGGGGACGAAGGTGGGGGGTCGGGGGTGGGGACGGGACGAAGAAGAGGGTGGGGACGAAGGTAAGGGGATGGTGGAGTTTAAAAGGGGCCCCTATGGCGAAAGGGCGCCATAGGGCCCCTATGACAAAAGGGCGCCATAGGGCCCCTATGGCGCCCTTTTCAAATTAAAAGGGCGCTGGCGCCTTTTCTACATAAAGGGCGCCATAAGTTCATTATGCCGTAGCTATGGCGCCCTTTTTAACATAAAGGGCGCCTAAAGATTCATCAACTTTCCGCTTATTTTTAAAATTGCCACCGCCTTCACTTTTTACTCCCTTTTTTGAAAAAAGGATGCGAATTTCAGTATTAAAAAGTATAATCTGTAGTAATGTGGACTTCAAATGAATGCGTTACAACGTTTTAAAGTCAGACCTTGTAAACGGTTTTTTCCATGAACTTAAAACCGATTCGGATCTGCTTAAAATGTATTCAAATCTTGTTGGACTTCTAAACCGTGTCTTGGTGTGAAAGGTTTAGAAATCATGCTTTCTAAACCGTTGGTATAAGCCATGGTTTAGAAAGCATACTTTCTGACTGTGTTTTATGCCTGAAATTTAAAATGATGTAACTCCTTCGTTTGAACTCCAAATTTAACGAATGACCTATCGATGGAAATATATTTGAGTCTACCTTCAAATGAGATAGTTTTTAAACTCATACGATTTATTTTTTGAGAGATATAAGCAAAAAACCGAAGATACATCTGGAATGCATTTACTTCTGATATATGTTTAGTTTTTTATGATATCTTTCACACCATAGATCCAATTGATTTAACATCTGTATCATTTTAAATTAGACGCAAAGATCTTTCCAACCATAGATCATTTGTTAAATTTGGACTTCAAATGAATGAGTTACATCATTTTAAAGTCAGACCTTGTAAACAGTTTTTTCCGTGAACTTAAAACCGATTCGGATCTTTTAAAACATATTCAGATCTTACTGGACTTCTAAATCATGTCTTGGTGTGAATGGTTTAGAAATCATGCTTTCTAAACCGTTGGTATAAGCCATGGTTTAGAAAGCATACTTTCCGACGGTGTTTTATGCCTGAACTTCAAAATGATGTAAATCCATCGTTTGAACTCCAAATTTAACGAATGACCTATTGATGGAATGATCTTTGAGTCTACTTTCCAATGAGATAGGTTTTAAAATCATACGATTTATTGTTTGAGAGATATAAGCAAAAGACCGAAGATACATCTGGAATGCATTTACTCCTGATATATGTTCGATTTTTTGATGATATCTCTCACACCACATATCCAATTGATTTAAAATCTATCTCATTTTAAAGTATACTCAAAGATCTTTCCAACCATAGGTCATTTGTTAAATTTGGACTTCAATTGAAGGATTTACAGTGTCTTCAATTCAGACGTTGTAAACAGTTTTTTCCGTGAACTTAAAACCGATTCGCATATGCTTAAAACATATTCAAATCTTTCTGGACTTCTAAACAGTGTCTTGATGTGAACGGTTTAGAAAGCATACTTTCTTATATGTCTCTTCATTTTCTTTAAGCTTGGGTGAAGACGCGTGAGGAACTGAATGATATTGTTTCAGGGGCAGTGAGGACATTTCCTTAAAACTTGGGTAAAGACGCGTTGGGTACTATCATCTGTCAGGGATTTAAAATTTCGAATCACCTCTCTGAGATTCACAGTTTTCGAGGTACTTTTTCCGTCATTTTCCCTTAATTAATAAGCTTAAGCATTTTTATTAAAAATCTAGGCAACAAAGGAAACGAAAACAGGTTGGCTTCAGGGATTGTACCCTAGCCTAGCATGGTTTCAGGTTAGAATGATAGCCTGTCATGGTCCAGGTCAAAAAAGACAAGCACCAAAATGGTTGTGATTTTATTTTTCAACTAAACCTACCACTTTTTGAACGCTTGGTGGGTTGGACCTGGAGACCCAACCCATCCCATATTATAAGCTCTACTTGTAGCTTACCATTTGAAATGATAGCTACAATTGGAGATATTGTTTTAAAATTGCATGATAATATTTTTTTTTAAAAGAAAGGCACATGACTATTATTATTAGAGAATTTAACATAATGGATATTTAGAACTAGACCTAACTATTGTTTAAAAATAGAAATATTTTTAAATCAAAAAACTTAAAATTACTTTTACATATTTTCTATCTCCTAATCCTCTTTTACACTTGCGGTCATGCTCCACTCTGTCTCTCGTGATAGTCTACATCGTCTCTCAGTCTTTTGATTTTCCATCCGTTGTCACTACACTTTCCACTTTGTCTCTCACATTTTCTTAGCTCTAAATTGATTTTTTTCCTGCTAACTATAAATCCTTTTACTAGAGACAATTTTATTCAAGGCATTATATGGTACTAAATGTGAGCATCTATTTCAATGTGAATACAAATATTGATTCCCTATATTTTAATGGACTAGCCCCTCCTACTAGACTTAACATTCGTTTGTTCCTCCAAATTGATTTTAAAAACAATTTGTCCTAAACAAGTTTTTTCAAATGCAAGCTTTTAGAACCATTATCCAAACAATTTTGTCTCTTTTCAAAACATGAGTTAAGAAAATAATTTTATGAAACCCTATTCTAAAATCATAAAAATAGAAAACGGAAACAAACAAGGCTGTATTTTGTTTTGTTTAAAATTTTTAAAATTTTTAAAATGGATGCACTTCTACTTACATACACTACAAAAATAAGATTTTAGCAATAAAATTCAGTGACAAATATTCTATAACTAAACTTTTTAGCAACACAATTTTTTAGTCACTAAATTCACTGTTTCTAATTGATTTACAACAAAAATTACATTGGTACTCCATCACAAAATTGGAATATGTTATCCTGAAATTAATGATAGAATATCGTCGGAATTTCTGTCACCAATTAGCAATAGAAGATTTCATCACTAATATATCTCTAATCAATTACAATTTGTTTTTATTTTAAGAATTTCAAACCGATACATGGCTTCACCACATGCCACCACGTGACAATCACCGATGGCCTCTATCACATCCTCTATTTTTTTAACACATTTGGAAGTGTTTTGATTTGGACAAATTGTAAATTAAAATTCACATTTTCATCTATGAGTTAGTATACATTTGACATTTGTATAATTTTAGTCCAACCTTAAAATTTCATAATTAATTCGAAAAAATCTAAATGGAATAATTCAAATATTCATTTAAAGCTCTTAAGATTGTTTGTAGATCAAAATTTATAGTCAGTCTTATTCATGTTCATAGAATACAAAAACAACATGAAAAGACATACTGTGCATATAGTTTAATTGTCTTTTTCTGGATTTTTGTGCTAAATTTGAAAAATAATATCTCTCATTGTGCACATCCAAATTTAACAAATTAAGACTTGTTTTAAACTTTTTAATATATACCACTAATCTGAAAAATTTCATGGCTACTCAATATCATTTCTCATGTTTTTCCAACGCTCCAATATTAGTCCGCAATGAGGGTAGTAACCCTTTTTTTTTGCCAAGGAGGGTAGTAACCCTTTTATTTCACCATTACATGCAATCTTTAATGCCTCATTGCATGTGCAATCATTTTTATACATCGTTACATATCAAACATACATTCCAATGGCTCATAATGAATTGACATGGCTCATATGGGTTGTTATACACGTTTATTATCATGATATAACATTGTTACGATGGAATAACCTATCATGGCGAGTTATTGAAGGGTAAGATTCAAATAATCTTAGTAGCAAACCTTCACCATTCAAATATATGACAAAGCTTTGGCATTAAAACATACTTACAATTTAACTTCTTCATTATGTAATGACATGTTTAAATTATGCATTATGCATGATTTTAGATAAATTATATATATATATATAACAAACATGTCAATTCATGCAAGCAGCAATCAAGCATATAAAAGTAGGTAGGTTTGCTATCTCGAAACCTTCTGCCTCTCTTGATTTCTCATTTTCCATACTAGGAGCTTTATTGTCCAAGCCTCTAATTCCATTTCAATAATATCCAATTTCAACTTGACACTTAAACTTTGCACTTTTAATTACATGAGATTAAAAATTAAGCTAACATGCTTTTCCCCCACAATATTTTTATTAGACTCAACTTTCAAACTCAAATTAAGAAAAATAAATGTTCTTCCACTTCATCTATGCCATAACTGAAATATAAGGCTTATCAGACAAAATATTTCACTTAAACCCAGCATGATTTTACATTTTGAACTTATTGGAAGTATCAAAACAATCAAAGTCCATTTCCTTTCCACTTGCTCTAAATTTGAAAAATAATATCTCTCATTGTGCACATCCAAATTTAACAAATTAAGACTTGGAAGCATAAGGCTTTTGGTTATTTGCCTTATGTGTCAAGTGAATTTTGGTTATTTTTCCTACATATCGGCAGATTTTAATATATAGGGAGTAGTATTCTACTATTCTTCAATGGCCATCATCAATTAATGCAATGTGACTTTAGAGCTTCATGTAGCTCAAGGCAATCTTTTATATATGTTCCTACTTTAATTTATATTAATTCAAATTTTGAAAAATCATCTGATGTCTAATCTTGTGCTTCAAAAAATTTCTTGTGTCTTATTTTCTAATTTTTTGGTAATTCTTCTTTTAAGGATAATTATTATTTGACCGTTCATAGTTGCTACATTCTCCATTTAAGGATAATTATTATTTGACCAGTCACAAGCGTCTAACTTAATTATGAAAATTGAAATGTATGTTTTTTTACCACAACTAGAAATATTATTATATGAACAATTAGACCATTCTCGCAACATTCAAAAACACCATTAACAACTAACCAACATGAATTAGGTCTAGTGGAAAGAGTTATTTCCTCGTAGCGTGGTGAACAGTGTTTAAATCTTCATCAAAAGATGTGTACATATTTAGTGTCCGACTATACTTTGAACAAAATTGTCTCTATTATAATTATACATGTGCTTTAGGGGGAAAAGAAACACCATTAACAACTAATTTTATGCATATTACAAACATGGCTAGTTCAAAAAAAAGGTTCATTAATTAAATCATAATTATCCATCCATTGCATCAATTCCATACAAGTGTAATGAATTTTCCACAACTTCATCCAATTAGTTGAATTTTCTCAAGTGTGGAATATGTGACAACATTTGCAAAGTCATTTATTATTTTAATAATGTCATTGTACTACTTTTGACAAATTCCATACTTGGAAAATTTCAAACAAGGGGTAACAAATTAAAGCCATTTACTACACTTGCAACTTGATTGATAACAACTGCATCTATGTTGACAATTAAAACCATTTACAACTATTTTTTTTTTAAATTCCGGGGAATTCAAGCAAGGATTTATTATTTAAAAATTTTATTGCACTTGGAACTCAATTATTCAACAATTTCGTATCATGAAAAACAACTAACAACACAATTTCATTTGAAATTATTTTTTTGGATAAACAACATGTTCAACATTATTCTTATACCCATCTACTAAAAAGGTCATATCTCAACTTGCAAAATTAATAATAAATAGGATTTATGACACTATTTTTGTTGATACCTTGTTTTGATGATAACAAAACTCTGATTTGAAATTAACCTTGGTAAGATTTGAAATTGTTCAAAATGTTTTAAAACTTTGAAAATTGATTCATATGTTTCAAAACTCGAGTTTAGTGTTTTTAGAAACTCAAGTTTCATGCCTTAATTTTAGAACTTTCAGCTAGAACTCAAGTTTCCAGAAAGAAGTTTTCATAACTTGAGTTTTAGGTTTTCAAGAATTTGAGTTTCACAAAACTTTCAGTGAGAACTGGAAATTTTGGATTCAAGTTTTTCAAAACATGTTATAGAACTCGAGTTCCATCTTTTCAAAACTCAAGTTTCGTACTTGAAAAATTCTGTCTAGGAACCATGTGTGCCAAAACTCGAGTTCCAGGTTTTCAGAACTCAAGTTTCAAAAGCTGGAAACAAAAAAACTGCAAGTATTTAGCTTCAAGTTTTGAGAACTCGATTTCCATGTTTTCAGAACTCGAGTTTTGAGCACATGAATCACTGATGAAGATTTTGCATTGACAAAAATCAAGTTCAAGAGTTCCACAACTCGAGTTTCACAAATGTTTTACAAAACTTGAATTGCAAAATTGGAAGTTTCAGCATTAGAGTTTTCATAACTAGAGTTTCATCATTTCCAAAACTCAAGTTTCGAGCTTTTTAATTTTGAACAATATTATCATGTTATAAAACTTGAGTTTCATTTTCTCAGAACTCAAGTTCCATAACATCATTCAAAAACTTGAATTCAGAACTTGAGGTTTCAAACAAAATTTTTCAAGCTCAGTTATAAAACTTTCATTATAAACTCAAGTTTTCAATTTAGAGTTTTCTAAACTCTAGTTTTGAGTTTTGAGAACTTGAACTTTTACTACTTAGCTTTTGAAATCCTTCAGACTTAATGAATCATAACTCAAGTTATGTGATTTCAAGAACTCGAGTCCTACACTTGTCTGACATGATCTTCTGACATGGAACTTCGCTTTTTTTCAAATCTTTCCTCATTCATGTCTAACTTTTTAAACTTCATGTGCAACCATAAATGCACATATTTTGACCTATGAAATAGGTATAGGTGTGGATACAAAAGATCTCCGACAAACAAGATCAATCTATTATGTTCTCAATCATCGCCGTCAAACGAAAAATGAATTTAATGCAGCAATTAATGCTTGCACCAACCAAAGGCAACAACTATTCAATTCTGATTAACATATAACTGGCTCTCTCTGACGGACACATTCAAAGAACTACTTCTATATATAGAGAGCATTGAAGGCAGAAATTAGAAGACGATGAACTACGCTGCCATTTATTCTTACTGTCTGTCAAAATTCAAATTCATTTGTGAACTTCAGTGGTTAGATTATCTACTCTTCAGAGAGTTTAAATTTGTCATTCAATCTTGTATTCAATGAGAAATTCAAGGTTGGGACCTTGATTTATTGGGTTGAGAAATTGCAAAAAAATAGAGTGTATCGGTCTCTGTTTTGTTACGTGTTGTGAGGGGGAGTGTGATTCCCATTTGTAAAGGCCCAGTGTGCCTTCTTGGTTAGTGGATTCCAAATCTCAGAGGAGCTCTGAGTGTAATATCCATGATTTTACTGCTAACTGATATACATGCTAATCTGGTATTTGTGAAATGAATTAGAACTCAGGAATAGTTAATGCATAAAGAGAGAAACATAGTGGGTTGGAAGACACAAAGTTAGATCTGGCCTAGTGGATGAAATTCAGTTCGGTTAATTGGTAGAGGTAACTAGATGGAATTCAGTTCGGTTAGCCTAATCAAAGACCCAAACGTCCCTAACCCTTCCATTAGCATGAGATAAGCTTCATTAATGATCCACCAATGAGAATTAAGAATGTGATATCAAGGTGGAAACAATTATAGCCATTAGATTAAACTTGTAAAGCAAGAATCAATCTTGGCCATCGATTTGTGTGCATATTTTTAAGTCAGATTATTCTCCTCTTTTCCCTCCACCATTTGCACGACTTCTTGGGCATAAAAAGGAGAGAAAAGAAGCCATAGCTGCTGCACAAAGAGAAGGAAAAATTCCAAGAAAATCCAAGGTAAAAGGCTTAAGCAACTAAACTACTATGTAATCTTGATCATTATGGTCTCTACCTATTCCATGGATTGGATTTTTGATTGAACCTCTTATTTTCAAGATTGATAGCTAGGGTTCATAAGATCAAAAGTGAGAAAGAGAGTGATTTAGAGCCAATTAATGGTTGCAAAACACTATTTACTTGATAAGGAGTAGAATGATGTATATATTGTGTTGGTTGTTGTTGTATTTGGAATTTTGGATGATCAAACCCTAGGGGGAGGTGCTGCACGTTTTTCTTCTTGAAAAGGGATGATGTATTTGATGCTAAATAATACATGAGAGGCATTTTAGGATCATGAAAATGATAATACACAAGTTGAAAGCTTGAAAAATCACATTTCCCTTTTCTTGAGATAACTCTCGGCCAGACCTGGTTCTTAGGGAAGGAGAATTATTTTGATGATTCCAATGGCTTTAGAATGAGAAATTGTGTAGGGGTAAAGTGAGAAAGGAATTTGGAAAGCACTGGAAATAATTATGACAAATTTCCAAGTTCTAGGATGCCTTAAAGGACCAAGAAAAGTCACATTGCGTTTTTGTAGCTTTTATGGATTGGTAGTAACTTGAGAATGATGATTATGTTATTAAATGTTGTTTAGGAATTTAAGAACTCAAGGAGCTCATTGGAAAGAGCTATCAAGAAAGTTTACAAGTCAAAAGAAATTAAGAAACAAAGGTAGCAAGACCTTCTAGCTCAAGTTATTGTTGTGAAAATTGCTTTGAAGTTGTGCATGACTTATATTATGTAAATGGATGTGTGAATATGTGCTTGTTGTGCTATGGCCATATGCATATGCTTGTCTCATGTTGCACATTTATCCATTATGCATTCACACTTGTTTAGAAATTCATGTCATGCAAATTTTATAATGTATGTTAGAAAGTTTTGCTATTGGGATTTCTTTGAAATCTCATTCTTTCCACTAATCATTTTAGGTGGGAGTTCCTACAAGGGTAAGGAAAAAGTTGTTGATGCATGAAGATTGATGTGGCTTATGAATGATGTTTGTATATATGTAATGGATAGTTATGTAGTTATGTAAATTAAACTTCTACAAGTATGCTAGTGAAGAAGTAGTGAATGTATGCTTTCATGACTACCAAATGCATGAGTAATAATGATTAAAAAGGGCCAAAACGTGGGTATGCTAATTTATGAGAATATGGAATGGCAATTTGGTTACAAAGTTGTTAGAATGGTGATTAAGTCCTGAATTTGGATATGATGTGAAAAATAGCAAATGAACTCTGTTTGGGCTGAGAATTTCCAGTTAAATACTATACATTCTAATCTTTAAAACAAGCCAAGGATCACTGGATTTGGGGTGCTGGAAAAAGATTTATGATTTTTCAAATTTAAGTCAAAAATCTGGAAAAGCTGAAAATGACTAAATAAACAGTGCAACTTCACGGATTTAACTGTATCATTTGGACAAGTTTTTGAATCAATGAGTATTTTTCTCCTGTAGAAAATGTTTTAAGCTTCAAGTAGAAATTGGAACCACTCAATTTTGATTTTTCTAGAATTACTTATGAATTTTCAAAGTTGGGCTAAAAATATGAAATTTGACCAAATGAATAGTAACAAGCTTTTGAAAATCTCAATTTCACTTCTTTGGCAATTTAAGTTACCTAAAGCCCAAAAGTGGTTCATTGATGATCTATTATGAAGCTTATAGGGGAAATTAAGAAGTGTTATACGGAGGACTGTAGGTAGGTCAGGAAGACTGGACCAGGATAAATTGCTGTGTTCATTCTCTTACTGCTTTCTCAGTGAGTTCATTTTTATTTCCGTGCTTTACGTTTTAATTCTTAAAAGTGACAAATTCACCCCCTCTTGCTCAAATCATACACTAACAAGTTTGAGGTGATTAACCAACAAATAATGAATTATTTATACAATATACATTTAATTATAGCTTATATTCCAGGAAATGTTAAGACATTCAGATGTTTAAAATTTTGCCCACGCTTATTGTTTATACTTACCACCATCTAGATACATGATGTGGCGTAGAGCTAAAATCATATCATAGGCTATTTTATCCTTAAATAAAATAAAAAGAAGAGGCTCAATTTGCTAGACGGGCGTTTAAACGTATTTAAGTCGAGGGTCAGCTTCATAAGTTCGTGCCTCTATAATTGAATTTCATTTGAACATTTTGTATTAAGAACTCTAAAATTTAAAAATTTATGAAACATATTGCTTAATCGCAAGTATTCAACTGAATTTTGTAATTTTTTGACTGATTTTCTAGTGTTTTTCCCATTTGTTGTAATTTTTACTTTCCAAGTTCTTTATTTTGTTAACTCCAACATTTATAAGAAGTGATTTTATTTTGTAAAGTCTTCTCATTGATTAAAAAAAAATATTTAACTCAATTTTCAAGAATCTATCATTTGGGTTTAGAAGTTCAGCGAAGAAATTTTTTACATAGAAAATACTAACAGAATTCCAATTGGTATAAGATAAACAAAGAGAGCAATTTTTTAATTGTTTTTGATGATGTACGAATTTCATGGACTGTCAAAAAGTGAAGCCAATGACATATATATTGAGCAAAGAACAAGTAGACTCTATGTATGAGGAATGATTATGTTCAAGGCAAAAGACAACGTATTCTATTACACAAAAGGATTAAAATATTTAATTCTTCAATAATATTTATAATTTAAACTAAGAAGTTATTGTTTTGACTTAATTTCTTCTAAAAGATGCAAAATTAATTTTTTGTTAAGCGGGCCTTGTTGAACCTTATACTCTAATGATAATAAAATTATGATGTTGGAAATTAGCAAAAGAATGGGCATGAAATACTTAAATGATAAAGTTGGAGTTTTCTATTATGATAAATTTCATTCAAATAAATTGATATTCGAAATATTCATTTGAATGAATGCTCCGTTTACCAAGGAAAAATTGCCAATAAGGCAAGATTATTTGAATGATGTCTACTCTACCCAAATAATCCTTTCCATTTTCAATTATAAAAGCAAGGATGCATTCAGGTGAGAGAAAAATCACTCGAACGAATATCAATGTCCAAAACTCATCATCAAAATATATTTGAAATACTTTTGTCTAAGTTTCAAAAATCCATTGAATGAGGATTTATCATTCAGATGAATATTTTTTAATTCGGATGAAACATTTATTTTCAAGATATTCAAATGAATTCAAGAGATATATTAATCAGTACTTCAGAGTTTCATTCAGATGAAAATTTATTTTTAAGACATCTAAATGAAGTCAAGAGATATCTTAATCCATTGTTCATAATCTAGACGATTTGGTATCTAAGTTTTCAGATGATCTTTCGAATAAAATTTTTTCATTCGAATGAAACATTCGCTACTAGAAAAAAGCCATTTAGCGACAGAAAAATCTGTCGCTAAATGGCTTATTTCCGTCACTAAAACGTATTTAGCCACGGAAAATTTCCGTCGCTAAAATGAGGGTCGCTAAATTTAGCGACGGAATTTTCCGTCGCTAATTTCGTCAATAAATTAGCGACAACGTGGCATATTCCGTTGCTAATTTAGCGACGGATTGTCCTTCGCTAATTCCGTTGCTAATTAGCGATAGAAAATTCCGTCACTAATTCCATTGCTAAAATTAATGATACACTTAGTGACGGAATATTCCTTTATTAATTATGCAAATTTCATCGCTAATTACGGGAATTCTGTCGCTAATTACGCAAATTCAGTAGCTAAAATAACTATTTCATCGCTAAATGGATAATTATGTGTATTTAACATTGCCATATTTGATAATTCTATTGTTAAATATATCGCTAATTTTAAATATTAATCAACTACACATTACAAAAATATTTTATAAAGACCCAAAAAGAAAATTTTAAATAGTAATATAATTAATATAAGAAGAATAATACGATTAAAATTGTGACACCCTCAAATCATTAATAAAGTTAAAACAACGATAATATGATCAGGAAAATTTAAAACAACATAGCATCAAGTATATCTTGTTTAAGAAACACTCAATAGTTGAAGTCAAAATTTGCCCATTACATTTAGCATATCTATCTACGAAAAAAAACCTAAAACCTAAATGTATTTTACTAAAAGGATAGTCCTCAACAATTCACAAATCTTCAAGGGGCCACCACAATGTGACAAGCTATAGCACCATTGCTCTTACAAAAGTGAGGTGAGGAGGACGACTACCGTTCCTCTGGCTCCCACCATAAATCCGCTAGAAAGAACCAACACCGAGACCCCTTATCAAGTAGTAGACCTTCCTGGCCATGGAGGCTGCAACCAAATAAGAAGTACACTTTAGAAGGCAAAGTAGATTGGGGTCTTAAACTTAGAATCAATATAAAACATTTTGTTTAGCTCTTACAAACATTTTGTCTAACTGAGGTGGTAAATCCAAATTAATTATATAGATGGATAAGCATGAGACACTGTGTTTTGGATTATCACTCAAGTCTACTTGCCTATAGTATAACCAGATCTATTTTACAACCTCTTCTATTTTCTCATCAATTGTACGGGAATTAAGGAAATGAGTGCATTGATTAACGCAAAAGGAAGCCCTTTAGATGCTTCATAGAGGAAAATTCACATGCAACTAATGTTAAAGAGGTGTGAATCACAAGTAAAATTTTCAAGACTGAGGCATCAATAAACTTACTGCTTGCATATTTCCTTCTTCATGATAGGATGGCAATCATTTACAAAATGTGTATTTAGGGTAATCCACTATGCGTCACTACAGCTATCTCCTTCTCCTTGCGAGTCAACAACCTGTGATTGCGTAGAAAACAGAAACACCTTTATATATTTCGATCACAAAGCATTTCATGGAAGTTTCTACTTTCTCACTAATAAACTAGAGAGAAGTCGCAAGAAAATGAATATAAGAAACTGATTTTGATTTTTTTTAAAAAGGAGCAAAGAATTACATAAATCTTAAAATACTTGTTACTGGCTCTTGAAACAAATGCCACTACATTGGTTCAATGAACATAAATTGAACAGTAATCAGGTTATTTCTCACAATTCTGAATCAAGATAATTTCTTGATTACCAAGTGACAAACTCCAACAAACAAATGAACTTCTCTTTCAATTCAGAATGTAAGAGAAGCAACAGATTCTTGCAAACCAATTGCAGAATAGGAAGTCCATTTTGACTTTATCTTTATCAGCCAATTGCAAAATATTGGAATCTTCCACAGCTAGCAACAAATGTGTAGTAACCAACACCAGCTTCTCAAATAAACTTCAAAATACCAGACATCTTTGTTCACCCAAGCTTCTCTTTTCATTTGGAAAAAGAAATGAATAGGAAAAGACCTAAATCATCAGTGACTACCTCTTTCTGCATCATTTAGCATGCTCAGTGACTAAGTAAAATATTGGAAACATATGTAGTACAGATTACGACCAATGGAACCTAAATTTGGGGATAGCAAATCTTGAATCTATTACTACATGACACAATCCACAAATACAAGCCTATGCACGCAAGACAAATAAAAGAAAGTAAATGTACATTTCACTTTTCCAGTATCAAACAGGCATTTCTTCCCAACCCAATCAAGAAGAGGAAAAAAAGACTTTCAACAACACACCATAGTGGGACCATAAAGATCATGCTATCCCACAAGGTCTACAAAGATGGAAGATCCTTGAAACATGCAAGCATTCCCCACCAAGGTGAAATATAGATCAAGCAATAGATCACAATGGAGAAACAACTATCCTCCAAAAAGTCCACATAGCATACTCTCTAAAAATCAAGCAACTCAACAGTTAAAATTTGATGTGCAATAGATAATGCAATAGATCACAATGGACAGAAACAACTTCGTGATGGTAACAATGCCAAGGTGAAATATAAATAGATAGGACCATACCGATCTTGTTCCAACCAACTTTTTCAATACCACTATGTATGCTTCTACCATCAGTTCAACGAAATTTACAAATTATTAAATAAAACAATGAAACCTGATGAGTACAATTACGGCAATATATTCCAAGATTCAAAGCTTTCTATCACGATTATGCTTACTTCAGAGGTCTTGTGAAGAACCTATTTGAGGCAGCAGAACAACAAATGCCAGTTGTGTGGTTGAACCTGACACTACAGTTTACCTGCATCTTATTCTTGTGAAATGCAGCAGAACAACAACTCTCACTTGTCTTTCTATTAACGGCGTCTTATAAAAAGTTATCATCCAATGTATATACAAGAATAAGATAGAAATCATACCTTGTTATATTCATTGCTTAAGCACTGCAAACAAAGCTAGATCACGTGGTTTCCATTCAGATCTTTGATGACAGTAATAGCTATAACATTTGACGTGAAGAGGTAGACCAAAAAAACAATTTGAACACGAAAGGTGAACATAACTAAATGTGATAGGCTATTATATGTTTTTTTTATAATCAATCACAAATGCAGCAACAACGAAATAGGAGTTCATATCTGTCACAGGCAGAGGAGGATTTATGGGTTTTACGGCGAGGACTGAGGAGAAAGGTGAGCCAGTGACAGAAAAAAAAATGAAATCTCCTTAGTGCGTAAAGCTTTAGCTGCGAGCATTTGCATCTTGAAGTCCCAAACTGGTGGAGGGGTGCTTCCATTGAAGAACTTGGTAGAGTGTGGTAGGGTTAGAGAGACTGGGTTGGTGTGGACGAAGCAGAAGGCTCCGTACGAGCACTGTTTCAAGGCGATGGACACAAGGGGGAACTACGCGGTCGATGGGACGTCGTACGTGGAGAATGGGGAGCTGAAGAAGATGACTGGGATTAAGAGTTGATGGGTTCCGATTCCGAAGAGACGAAGCTGAAGTACGGGAAGCTGAACCCTAAGAGACGAAGCAGACGGTAGAATAGATAACCTTTCCTGAAGAATTAGGCCGAAGGCGCCTGGATCTTTTTTGGACCAATGAATTATGGGATGTTGGCATGGAGAATTCGGGCCTGTTTGGAATATTATTGTTAAAAAAACAATAATGTAAGGGGTAATTGAAATTAGCCCTCCAAAATTTAGTATAAGAGGGAAATTCAAATAAGAGAGAAAGCGATCATGTGTGCTAGCCCTCCAAAATTTAAACAATATAAGAAAGAAAAAAAAATATATTAACTTATTTATCCCTCTAAAATTTCATGCTAAAAATAAATATGAATAACTCATTTTTACAGTAAAAATTTTTCTCATTAATTTGAAAAATTAGAGAGAAATATACTATTTCTAGCTAATTGGGTAATTTACAAAGGAATATTCAAGTCATCGCTAATTTTCCTAGCTAACTTGGAAAATTAGAGAGGAATACAATATTCCTCGCTAATCGGATAATTTAGAGATAAATATCCAAGTCGTCATTATTTTTCCTTGTTAATTTGAAAAAATAGAGAGGAATATAATATTCCTTGCTAAATTCCTAGCTAATTGGGCATTTTATAGAGGAATATCCAAGACATTACTAATTTTCCTCGCTAGTTTGGACATTAGAGAGGAATTTAATATTCCTCGCTAATTGGGTTATTTAGAGAGGAATTTCAAAGTCGTCGCTAATTTTTCTTGATAAAATGTGATTTTCTAGTAGTGATTTATTTTCAAGATATTTGAATGAAGATAAACTATTTGATATCTAAGTTTTTAAATGATCATTCAAACAAAAGTTTTGTCATTCAAATTATTCTTTAAGATATTCAAATGAAGTCAAGTGATTTCAAAATTAAGTATTCTAAATTGTCATTGGAATAAGATTTCATTCATTCAAATAAAAACATATATCTTCATGACATCTAGAAGATATGGATGTCATGAAGAAAGAGTATAACAAGGTCTTAATGCAGGAGGAGATCATTTGGTACCAAAAGTCGAGATGTAATTGGCTGCAATGGGGAGATCGCAACACGAAATATTTTCATGCCACCACCATTGTCAAATGGAGGAGGCAAAGGATCCTATCTCTAAGGGATGAGTATGGGAGTTGGGTTCATGATCAAGGAAGCTTAAGTGAGGCCTAGGTGGGTTGGTCCGACTGGTTGACAAGGGGAAGGCAAGGCGCCGCGTACCCGCCAGGTCTTGGGCTCGAACCCTGGGAAGTCCCCTTCTGGGGGGCGACCCCGGATTACTCTGGGTCCGAAAGGATCCGGGATACCGGGGGGTGAAATGCCATTTCCCACTCAAAAAAAAGGAAGCTTAAGTGAGATAGTTAGCAGATATTATAAAGATCTCTACACCAAAGATCTGAGCATTCCGTCTGCCTCTAATTGGATGAATGAGTTTCCGCAGCTGAGTACTCACCAGTTGCATGTTATTCATAAAGAGGTTAGCGACATCGAGATCAAGAATGCGGCGTTCTCCATGGGAGCTTTTAAGGAACCTGGGCCTGATGGTATCCAAGCGCATTTCTTTCAGACCCAGTGAGGGATTGTTGGGACTAGGATTTGTAAGTTGGTCAAGGAGGCTTTTCGGGATCCGTTCACTATTGGGGCTATTAACCAAACTAATATTGTCCTCATCCCCAAGGTTGTGCACCCAAGTACTCTGAAGGACATGAGGCCCATATCCTTGTGTAATGTCAGCTTTAAAGTACTAACAAAGCTCCTGGCCAGTAGATTTAGAAGTATTATGAATGAGCTTGTGGGACCTGAGCAAAGTAGTTTTATCGCTTCCTGATCGAGCTGTGATAATATAATCATTGCCTAGGAAGCTATTCACCTCATGAGATCTAAACCTGGGAGAAAGGGGTATGTTGCGGTTAAAGTGGATATGGAGAAGGCTTATGATAGGCTGGACTGGGGTTTCCTTGAAGCCACTTTGCGTGAGGTAGGGCTGAGGGAGAATCTAGTTCGTTTGATCATGGCATGCATAGGTACTGCAACCATGAAAGTTCTGTGGAACGGGGTCGAGGGTCCTGAGTTTGCTCCTTCCAGAGGGATCCGTCAGGGGGATCCCCTCAGCCCTTACTTGTTTGTCCTTTGTATGGAAAAATTGGGGCACTTGATTAAGGCCGAGTGTAGGAATGGTAGGTGGAAATCCCTCCGCTTCCCAAATGAGGGCCCTTTGTTATCCCATCTTTTCTTTGTGGATGACTTGTTACTCTTTGCTGAAGCTTCCTCAGGTCAAATGAGGGTCATCAGGCAAGTCATGCACATGTTTTGTGGGATCTCTGGACATAAGATAAGCTTGTTCAAATCTAGGGCTTTTTTCTCCAAGAATGTGAGCCAACGAAGAGCTTCAAACTTAAGTCAAATTTTGGGAATTGAATCTATGTTGGACCTTGGGAAATACCTTGGTGTTCCTATGATTCACTCACACGTGACCAAATCCACTTTTGAGCATATTACGAAGAAGGTCAGATCAAAACTCTCATCATGGAAGGGCAGGTACCTAACAATGGCCGGTAGAACGGTCCTTATCAAAGCTATGATTGCAGCCCTACCATCCTACCAGATGCAGTATGTCCTTCTGCCGAAGGGGGTCCTCAGGGAGATTGAGAAGGTAAGCAGGAATTTTTTTTTGTCCCAAGATGAGAACAAAAGGAAAATGCACCATCTTGCTTGGGGTCAGATCATGAAACACAAGAAATGTGGAGGCCTTGGTATAAAAGACCTTGAGTTGCAAAATAAAGCCTTTATTATGAAACTCTGTTGGGGTCTGATAACCAAGCCAGATGCTCTCTGGGTCAAGTGCCTCAGGTCTAAGTATGATTATGGGACTCAGTTAATGCCTAAGATCATCAAAAGGAAGTTTAACTCCCTTACCTAGAAAGCCATTACTGAGGTGTGGGATCTTTTTCTCCCAGGGGTCGGGAGAAAGGTGAATAATGGTTTATCCACAAGGGCTTGGTGGGATCTTTGGAATCATATGGATAGGCCTCTCATTCATCTTGTGGATCGTAATGTTGATCATATTAATTCAGATGATAGGATTGTGAATTTTATTCTCCCTAGTGGTATGTGGAATGTCGAGAAGTGGGCGGCTTTCCTCCCCCTCATATTCTGAACCTTATCCTCCAGACAAGTACCCCGTCAAATGATAGGGATGATGAGTTTGTTTGGCGGGGTTCTCCTGATGGTACTTTCTCTGTCAAATCTGCTTACATGTTCCTTTCTAAGCCTGTTAACGAGGTTCCTAATCCCATTTGGCATAAGATTTGGCGTTGGCCAGTACCTGAGAAAATAAAGTTTTTTATGTGGCAAGTAACCCATGAGAGAATTGCTACTAACTCAGTTCGAGCTAGAAGAGGGTTGTCTATGACGGGAGAGTGCCCTTTTGGTTGCTCTTGTGAGGAGAGTGTCACCCATGCCCTCCGTGACTGTCAGAGAGCAAGAGCGGTCTGGAAGGAATTTCTTAACACTAACCTTCATACTGCTTTCTTTTCTTGTGATTTGCAGGGTTGGCTCTCTTGGAATGCTATGCACCAGCCTAGTAAGGCTAGATTTGGGCGATGGCCATGGGCGAGGATTTTCGCTCATGTATGTTGGATCATATGGAAGAACAGATGTACACGGGTGTTTGAGTCTATCGAAGCGTCCACACAGGAAGTGTTCCAACAGTGCATGTTCCACATCATGGAAGATGTGTCTGAGGGAAGATTTCACCACCAGATATTCCAGGGGAGCTCTGTAGTAGATATGCATTGGACCCCACCAGCCAGCGGGGTAGTTAGGGTGGATGTCGACGCTTCGGTTCGATCACCATACCAGGCAACGTGTGCGGGGCTCATTAGGGATAACCAGGATCGCTGGATTATGGGTTTCCACAGAACTCTCGGACAAGTCACAGTAATTGCAGCTGGAGTATTGGCGATCCAAACGGGGCTACAAGTTTGTCGTGACTTGAAGTTGGACAGCGTCTAGGTTTACTCGGATTCACTAGAAGCAGTCAATATTTTGCTCTGAGATCGGGGACCAACTCATCACTTAAGGCATGAGGTGGAGGCGACTCGCCATTTTCTTTATGGAGAATGGAAGGCGGAATTGTGCCACGTTCCTCGGGAAAGCTTGATGTGCGCTGATATCTTATCTAGGGAAGTTCACACAGGAGCCTCTCAAATTCACCTAATTCATCATGCTCCACCTAGTTGTAGGGAACAGCTCATGATTGATCAGTCTTTTGTTAGGGGTGTAAACCCAGGGATGATCTAGTATTTTCCTCTTCTCAAGCTTAGCTTGCCGTTGTAATAAAAAAAATGAAGATATGGATGTCATTTGAATAAAATAGAGTTTTCGTATTAAGATAATCTAATTCGAATGAAACGTAGTTCAACGACTATAGATTCAAATTGACCACATTTATTGTAAGGTCACCAACTATGCATCAATTCTATTTGAGGAAAGAACACGATGAACAAAAAGAATCTTGTCATACTCTATTATCTATACCTCAACGGATCGAAATTGCAATTCCAGATAATGTTACCCAACGGCTTCTTGCTTGAGTCTCAATGATCATTTAATGACTCTTACTATAAATAGAAGCTGTATTCAAGACTTCAATAACCATAGAGCTAGAAAGAAACTATGTTGCTAAGATGGTATTTTAAAGCATACTTATTGACTTATTGTTCTTCAATGATAATTTATCTACTCTTCAATAGAGTAAATCATTGCCTAAATTTATTATGAGTAACTCAAGGTGTCGAGACATTGATCGGTGTATTGATTGCAAAGTATAGGGGGAGTTGGTTGAGCGATTGTCGGTAAGGTTGTATCTTTTTGACTCTATCAAGCTTGCAGTAACAGGCTTGAGACCCTTGGGTCGCCTTGAATCAACAAAAAAATGGGCCAAGCTTTAAAAAGGGGCCCATTTTATATAGTCAAATTTAAATGGGCCAACCCATGCAAATCAACTCATTTTCCTAGCTTTACGTTCAAAATGGTATTAAATTAAGAATTAGCTAGGAAAGTAACAAACCATAAGAAATTAAGAATCCTTTAACGTTATGAAATTTCACATGTTATTTATAATAAAAACGTAATGTGGCATGGGCATCAGAGTTTTAGAGTTTGAGAGTGAGGGGGGGGAGAGGGAGGAGAGGTGGGAGACAAAGAAGCAGTCATTAATCTTCTTATTGGCAATAAGTTGGTTGCAACGAGATACCCAAATATCCTAACAAACATAGCCGAAAAGGGTATATCATTGTACATTGTGTGGTTCAAGCCCACACCATATGTCTAATTACAACTTACCCGATCTACACCATGTTGAGAATATATTCAACTTAGCAAGTGGAACAATAAACTTTGCCATATCAAATTACATTTGAGCTATCCCTAAGCAAAATACATCGAACTACATTCTTCTAGATCACACCCGGATAATAGATGGCCAACAGCCTAGTCATATGAGCCCTTCCAAGTGAGAAATTTGTGCGTGTTTTTCAACAGCATTTGGTAACCCAAAATATAGTGTGGACCCAAAAATCCGTTAACTTGCAGACTCTAACTTTTGGTAACTCTTTTCTTCCAAAATATATTTTAAGCAAAAACTTCTTTTTGACAGAATAAATGCATTTTGAATACAATGTTTATTCAAATATAAATACATTTTGTTAAAATACATTATGATCAAAATGCACTCTCCCAACGATTTTGTACGTTTCCATAATGGTGTTTGTCATCATCTCTCTTTTAACTTTAGCTTAATTTTATATACTTATTTTTCCATCAATTCGTACAGATGTCATACAACCTAAACATCTCTTTTTTTTTTTTTGCCAGCACAACCTAAACATCTCTAAACATAAGAAGAAGCTATAATCTAGAAATTGACGAAGAACTATGTGGCCCGTTACATTTTTCTTAGTATTTCTTTTGTTCTCTTATTTTTTCTTCATATTCTCATTGTGTTTTCTATTCTTTTAGCCCATACTTTGTTCTGCTTGTGATGATGTACATGAGTTGAGATTTGACGAATGTGTTGAACTTTGGGTTCGGGTCTACCCTTTATGGGTTAGACTATTTCAAATATTATATAAATTCATAAGGGATTTAATTTATATATATTCAGGTATATTAAATTATATCAATAGCATGGATAACAAATATTTAATCAAATAAGTAATATGTAAACATATCTTAAGTATATGACAAAAATTAGAATAAGATTAAATTGTATATAATATACATATGGGATAAGATACGTAGATATTAAGAAAAACTTATATACATACTTTGCTATCCCAAAATATTTTTGCCACTCTATATAAGGGCGGCTCTTCTTGAGTTTTTCTTGGCAATCCCTCCTCTCTCCTTATTGGCATAAATTTTTCAAGGTTTAAAAAACAAAACGAGCATTGAACAGAGTGAGGCACGCTACAAAAAAATTACTTTTTCCTGCGAATTTTAATCTACAGGTATAAGGTTTCTAGAAATTTATTTTCCTGCGAATTTTAAATCCGCAGGTAATTACATGCAGATTTTTCCGCACGTACTTACCTGCGGATTTTCCTATGGATTTTTCCGTGGGTAAAATTCCGCAGGTAATAAATCCGCAGGTAATAAATCCGCAGGAAAATTTTAAAAAAAATTTAAAAAAATACCTTTGAATTTAGTAACATTTTCCAGGTAAATTATTTCCTACAGATTCTACTGATAAAAGACAGTGAATTTGCTTTTATAAAGATATGAATATTTGATAGTTTACAATAATTGAATCAGCATAATCCCATCGATAGTTTACAATAATCCAATTAATTTACAATATATAATTCGTAAAAAAGTCCCAAATAATCCATATTCATGAAGAAAGTCCAAAGGGATTTTATAATAATCCCACCATTATGAAATAAATTCATGCACAAAGGCACAAGTTTTATCAACTCTGGGCTAAAAACTGATAATTAACAAGATCCAAAGGAACATTTGAAACAACTGCAACAACTTGAAGTTGAGCGGGAAGTCTTTTTGGAGGATTCTTCACAAGATAGCTGACGAGGACTATCAGTATGTGAGCAATAAGTACAACAAAGCCAAGAGAAGCACTGGCACAAATTGCAACAATTTGGAGTTGAATCTGAAGTAACTTGAGGATTATATGTCTGCACAGAATTATGATTTTCCACTTCTGGTGAACTGAAACAAATTCAAACAAGTTAAATCAATGAGCTTATATAGTTTATGGTTAAGCTAAAATGAATTTCTTGAGAATCAAAGGACAATTACTACCTATAAAATATGTACAAGGGTCAAATCAGATGGCAAGGACAATATTGACCAAAAGAAGCGGAAAATAAAACCAAAATACATTGAACAAAGCAAAATGTAGCAGAAAGAAAAGGTAAATGCCATAAAGTGCATTGAATTTGATGTTTAAAAAATGTCTCAGAGTAGACCAAGAGTACTACATTTCAGACAGGAATAGCTTGATGGTGCTTCCTGCTTCTTTTCTATGCAATGCACAAAAAGGTTCTCGCCATTAGATTATAGACATACAGTTATGCATGCACATTCTGTGTTATGTGAACAGATTTATATTGAATAACGCATAACAAAACAGGAGCACAGGGTGTGAGTGAGACGTAAGTAACAACAATCCCAACCAAACAGGAGCAAGACGCCGACTGTCAGTTGTCAAAATCGGACACTTCAGTAAAGGGAACTCACCTGCATAGCTGTTGCTAACATCGACGGTGACCTTAAATAAACTACCGAGCAAGACGCCGACGACACGTTTACGACCATCTCAAAAATATCAAATTCCTCACTCTCACCACCTCAAACCCTCATTCTCTTCCCCTTCTTCCTGTCGGCCATGCTCCATTTCGATTTTGGGAATGAGTTGCCGAAAACCCTTTTAAATTATAGAATTCCTGCGGATTAACATCTGCAGGTATATTACTTGTGGAAATCAATCCGCAGGTATTTTACTTGCGGATTTCAAATTCGCATGTGATTTTTTTTCAAATTTTTTTTAAAAAATAATTTTTTTTTTGAATTTTGAATCTGCATAAAATTTTTTCTGTAGATTTCAAAGTCGCAGGAAATATATATGCGGATTTTAAATTCACAGGAAATTTTTCCTGCGGATTTTTTTCGCAGGTATTCTTTTTTCAAATGTTTTTTAAAAATTTAATTTTTCTTGCGGAGCTAAATTTCGTAGGAAAAATTTGGAATCCACAGCAAAAATACCTGCGGATTTGAAATCCGCAGGAAATTTTTCCTGCGGATTTTTTTTTACCTGCGGATTTGAAATCCGCAGGTATTTTTCTGCGGATTTCAAATCCGCAAGAAATATACCTGTGGATTTGTTCCGCAGGTATATGACAAGTTTTTACTAGTGGCAGTGGTTCAAGGTTTGATAGGTCATTGAGGTCAAATCAAAATCGAATCAACTATATTAAAATAATATAATTTAGTAGATTATATTTTATTTTAAAAATTAATAGGTAAAACCTATAATGTTATTTTATTTTACCTATGTTTAAAATTTTAAATTTTAATTAAATATCGTAGATAAAAAGTAGTTGGGATAAAATGAATTAATTTTATATTATATCCTTATGCGTAAATGTGTTTAAATAAAAAAAGCAAATTAAAGGCTAGTTTAAAAAATTAATAATCCACATAATCCCACTATGCTTCCATTTTTCAGTGTTTCTAGCTTTTAGGGTTTTTTTTAAAAAAAAAAAGAAGAGGCAAAATAGTTAACCTGCTGATTCAACCAGTTATAATGGGTTGATCGGTTTAATATCGATTTGATTGGTTCAACTATTTGAAACATGTGCTTCCATAATCCTCAAAGTGAAATTCCCGTTAAATAAATTAAGAAAATAAATTTGACAATCCGCTATCTCAACTCAGAGATGAGTCAATGCGATTCCAACATCAACTATATTTTCCATAGGTAGGACTTCTCACATAAGGAAACAACGACTATCGAAATACCCTCATCGGGGTGGCCTATGCCCAATTCATAGACTGACATCAGTATATTAGCAGCGATATGTCAACATCCAAAATGAGCAAAATAATATGAAGAGTATGCATAGCTTAAATATATGGCAACATATGAATGTCTCACAAAGAGGAGGCCCGATTAAAGGCTGATAAAATATTAGGCCTCCGGCTCTTTTCCTTCTCATCTACAAGTACTGGGGTCATTTCTTGAAAATGTTGAAACCACGGAATGAGACATAAAGTCCCAGTAACCAACAAATAATTTATCAAATATTCAGGAATGGTTATAAGAGGTGAAGCAAGGATAAGTTCATTTAAAATTATATAGATGACATTAATAAACCAAAAGAGTATTTGATCATGGAATACATACCAAACATAATAATATACTATAGATTGAGAAGTTGGTAGGATAACGAAGTTCTAATAGAATAAATTAGTAACAAGTTGTATATCAATACAGTACAACACAATCTATACACAATTCCCTCCTCCAAACTCCTCTTTGTATCATCTAACGTGGACTCCAACCTATAACGATAGAAGACTTGGCCAGGGTCAACCATCAATATAAGGTTAATAAGCTTCCTTCTAGCTGCCCACAACTGGATCCAAGACTGAAAGTGTCATCCTCTTGAAGGTCGTCCACAACTGGGTCCAAAACTCATGAGAGTTGACCATTCCTAAAGCCACCCACAACTGGGTCTAAGACTTGGAAGGTCTAATATAATGTTAACCACTATGATCAATAGTGGAGACTATTGACATGGACTTTATAATGTACAAAATATATTATCTTCCCAAACTCCATCACAACCCAAGCTATAACAATACAATCATCATCATTCCATAACTCATATATATATATATATATATATATTCTCATTTCCTATCACGTTCTTAATTATAACGTAATATCACATAATGTAAGGAGTCATTAATATAAATCATAACAATCCGCTGCACTAATAATTCATAAACATATAGACTTAGTTTTCAAAGGTAACTTCGCGTTAATTTCACAATTTAATTACCATAAATAAATTTTAAATCAATGTAACACTTACAATTCAAAAGATGTTTTTCCAAAATATCTTCTAATCCATTACAAGCTTATAAAATAAATTAAATGTGGTTATCTCAGGCGTAAGCAAATATGCAATACCACAATAATCCAACTCTAAAGCTCAAGTCACCAAATACTATTAATCAACATAATTGATTAAATCACACATTAATATAATGATAATAAAACAAGTACATATATTTAAATAAAATTTGTTTTCTTTCCAAACTTCAAGTTGTCCAACAATAATACACCTACAATCATAATTCAAATTCTTTAACTTAATTTCCTTTCTATCATCCAATAATTCTATTACACTTCTTATGATTGTAACCAATATACCAAAAATTTCCAAAACTTGTTATCTTTAAATCCTCAAATATCACATAAATCAAATATCCTCAAACACTTATTAAAATTCCAATTTCTTTATTCCATAAATTATGTCTCATACAATAAAATCATTAAAAATATATCTATTTCCTCAGTGTATCCAAAAATACCAAGTTTCAACACTTAAAGTGTAACCAAAAATTTCTAATATTCATATTTCATCATTAACTCGAAATCCCGTCCATTCAAAAATTATCATAAGCTCTAATGTACTAAAATAAATTGTAGGACACAAATTTAATTGGTACAAATATCCTGTATATTGGAAAAATAAACAGATTATTTAAAAAATATTTAAAATTCTCAAATCAATCAATAACAAACCTTAACCAATTAAATTGCCAATAGCACTTTCAATATCCAAAATAAATTGTTTAAAACAATTTTAATTAGAAAAATAATCAATAAATCGCAATATTGGGTCATATTCTAAAAAAATTTATAAAATAATAAAACGACCAAATCAAAATCCCAATCTGATTAAAATGATCCATTAACACCTTCTACATTCTTATACTCTTATATTGTCAAAACTCAAAACTTATCAAAACCATAACTTTAAAAATTTTGTCTAATTAAACTAAAATTACTACCATATGAAAGAGAAAAATTCATAAAACAACTTTCATGAAAAAAGTTTAGTGATTAGAGGTGATTTTGCTTTCCAAAAAAGCTCTGGATTTCAATAATGGTGGACGAACGACGCACAACCAACGGATGAATAGTGAACATGCACAAAATGATTGCTCTCTCTCCCCGACAAGATTTAATAAATTTTTTGGTGAAAATTACACAACCTAACCCAAAGAATTAAAATATTACAAAATGACCCCTTTTTAAACTTTCTTTTTTTCCCTTTTTCTTATATTATAATTTATTTTAAAATTTCAAAAGTATATTTATGTAAACATATGGTACTTATATAATATAATATTAAATTTCAATTATCGTAAATAAATATTTTCCAATGAAATTTTTTTAAAAAATTTTAGGATGTTGCACTGTTCAACTAGACCAAGGACCGATTTACCGATTTCTAGTATGAAATGCCTGGTCTTGTCATTTTTTTTGTAGAATAAAATTTTCCTTCAACCTACTACAACTTTCTCATCCCCCTTAAAGTTTGGTGACCATTGGGCCACCAAACCACTTTGATATAATGCATGCAAATATATAACATATATAACCAAGTAAAGTTTTACCTAGTGACAATTCTTGTAATACGAATGACAACATTTGTAAAGGTATTGATAACTTGAACATCAACGTTTACTATAACAACTCAATGGAGTTGTCAATACTATACAAAAAGTTGTCAATAAACTCAACAGAGCAATGGAGGCTACAGCGAAAAAAGTTATCAATAGCATAAGAATACTTGGTAATTCCTTTATAAAAGTTGTCAATACCATAAGTCTATTTTTGGAAAGGGATTGACAACTTATCTTATGGTATTGACCAAAAGGGGGTGAATTAGTAACTTATAAAATTTATGATTTTAAAACAAATATGAAACGAAGTCATTGATGTTGATGCCTTTGTTTTGATAATAACAAAACTCTGGTTTGAAAATATCTTTGGCAGAATTTGAAAGTGTTCAAAATGATTCAAAACTGTGAAAATGGATTAATATGTTTCAAAACTCGAGTTTGATGATTTGTAACTCGAGTTCCATGCTTTAATTTTAGAGCTTTCAACTAGAACTGAAGTTTTTAGGAGGAAGTTTTCACAACTCGAGTTTCAGGATTTTAAGAACTCAAGTTTGACAAAAACTTTCAATGAAAACGGGAAGTTTTAGATTTAAGTTTTCAAAATACATTATAGAACTCGAGTTCTACCTTTTCAAAACTCATGTTTTGTGCTTGAAAACTTCTGTCGAAGAACTTGATGTATTAGAACTCCAGTTCCATATCTTCATAACTCGAGTTTCACAAAATTGGCAATGAAAACTACAAGTTTTAGCTTCAAGTTTTGAGAACTTGAGTTCCATGTTTTCAAAACTTGAATTTCGTGGATTTGAACTTTGACCAAGTTCTTGCTTTTACAGAAATCAATTTCTAGAGTTTCAGAACTTGAGTTCCACAACTTTGTTACAGAACTTGAATTGCAAAAATGGAAGTTTTTGTATTACAGTTTTCACAACTTGAGTTTGATCATTTTCAGAACTCAAGTTTCATTCTTTTTCCATCTGATCAAACATATTCATGTGATAAAACTTGAGTTTCATTTTCTCAACTCAAGTTCCATAACATGATTCAAAAACCTACATTCAGAACTTGAGTTTCCAAACAAAAGTTTCAAACTATGTTATAAAACCTTCATTGCAAACCTGAGTAACTCAAAGTTTTTTAAACTCAAGTTTTGATTTGAGAGCATTGAAGATGGAGAACAAGTGACGAGGAATTACGCTGCCATTTATTCACATTGTCTAAACATCTCTTCTATCAATATTCATTTTAGTTTGTGAGTTTTAGTGATTAGATTATCTACTCTTCAAAGAGTTTAAACTTGCTATTCAAACTTGTATTTGGAGAGAAATTCAAGGTTGGGACCTTGAGATTGTTGGGTTGAGAAGTTGCAAGAAAATAGAGAGGGTTTGTTTCTGTTTCATTACGTGTTGTAAGAGGGAGTGTGATTCCCAATTGTAAAGGCCCGAAATGCCTTCTTGTTGTTCATTAGTGAATTGCAAATCTCATAGGTTCTCTGAGGAATGGACATAGGTCAGGAGGACTGAACCAGGATAAATCATCGTGTTTATCCATTCTCTGCTTTCTTCGATTAACTCATTTTTAATTATGTGCTTTGTGATTTAATTTTTAAAAGTAACCAATTCACCTTCCTCTTGGTCAAATCCTACACTAACAATTGAGAGTGTAGAAGAGAGAATGAAAACAACAATTTATCCTGGTTTGATCCTTCTAACCTACATCCAGTTTTTAGAGCTCATCTGAGATTTTTAATCCATTAATAGCAACAACAATAGGCTCTTCAAGCCTTTACAACGAGAATCATACTCCTTATTACAACTTTCACTAAAATAGAGAATCATGTCATCTGTTTTCCAGTTCAATTTCAACCCAACAGACTCAAGATCCCAATCTTGATTTTCTCATTACGAGACAAATGACTGTATATACTCTCTCACATAGTGAATGTATAAACACTGAGGCACTAATGATAGTATAAATGATTTACATAGAAGTAGGTAAGCATATTAATGTGTCAGGTAATAACAAAATGCTTCTCTTCTTGTCCACTTTGAATGCTCTTCTATTTATAGATGAATTGCATTAATTCACAGTCAAAAACATTTATGTTCCTGTTACTCTTGATTGCGTTGGACAAGGTTGAGCAATTAATGCTCCTACTTCTCTCTCTATTCTTTGAGGTTCTGCAACGATGAACGTTCAAACTGTGTCGAAGACAAGATCAACAATACCCATTCCCTATTAATAAGTCAAACCATAACGTATTTATGAGGAAAGTTGGTATTTAAAATGTTGTTACATAAATAAAGAAAGATTTGGAAACAAAAGTAATTTATGTGGTCAAAATGATATATGTCACGAGTGAGTAGTACTCGAGTTTTGTTTCTCATAACTTGAGTGTTTAGAGAAATACTGATGAAAATTTGAATTCTAGAAAGCAACACTCGAGTTTTGTGTTTATAACTTGAGTTTCACGAAACTTTTAGTGAAACTAGAGTTTTCACTGAAAGTGTTACAATGTAAAACTTTAAAACTTTTGTTTATAACTCAAGTTTAAAATCAAGTGTTGCATAAATTGAGTTGCAATGCTACAACTCAAATGTTAACAAAGACTTTTAACACTAACACTTTTGTTGAAACTTAGATTTTAAAGAAAGTTTGAAAGTTCTTTTTATACTTGAGTTTTGGTGTCCATAACACGAGTGTTGACAAAACTTTTGTTGTAACTTGAGTTTTGTAGAAAGTATTTCAACTGAAACTATTGAACTCTTGAGTTTTCAACATCAGAACTCAAGAGTTGTCAACACTTTTGTTGCAACTTGAGTTTTCAAAGAAAGTTTTGAAATTGAGAGACTTTTAACTTTTAACACTCAATTTTTCGGTGACGGAACCTCGATTGTTGTCAACACTTTTATTACAACTTGAATTTTCCTGAGAGTGTTATGTAGGAAATTGAAATCAAGAGCTCGATACTCAAGTTTTATGTACCAAAACTCGAGTTTTCATGACATTGCTTTCACAACTTAAGTTTTTAGTTAAAGTGTTGGGTTTTGAGACAATTTTAAACATCATAACTCGAATTTTAAACTTTAAAACTTAAGTGTTGACAACACTTCAACTCCAACTTGAGTTTCCTTTGAAAGTTTTGAGTTTAAAAACAGTTTTAACTCTCATAACTTGAGTTTTTGAATTTAGTACTCGGGTGTTGACAATACTTTAACCGCTACTCGAGTTTTCTTTGAAAGTTTTGAATTTGAAAATAGGTTGTAAGCATGAAACTCAAGTATTAACCTGTGAAACTTGAGTGTTGCAGCATTAACAAAATTCAAAGTTTATTTTGCAAAAACAATTTTAAAACATTTTCTAAATTCATATTTCCTGCAAAACATAAAACACAAACTTTTTGTTATTATTAAAACATGGCATCAAAAATTCTTCCAATTTACTTTATGTTTTCCATAACATTTAGTAATGCAAATAGCTATTACAATGCTTTAAAACAAATATTCAAGGAAAAATCTCACAAAAGGAGTTTTGCAATTAGTAAAAAAAACAAATGAGGATCTCCAATAACTAAATTAAAATCACCTTGGGATAGGAGTGGGCCGTGCTCGTAGGCAACAATAGTACAGGCTCTTTGGAGTCAAAATTGAATCATTCCAAAATTGAATCTTTGGAGTCAACAATAAGAATTCAAGGGCTGGAAACTCGAGCTTGTTATGCTGCTTTGCTTGCTTCTTATCATGGTGACTATGTTGGCATGACAGACTCCAATTACCAATTTTTCAAATCTTTTAATTTTCCTTTTCAAGGATCCTTTGCCAGCTGCCACCAACCCTTCCGGTGGCTAAATATTTTTTAAAATTTTAGAAATAAGAGTAGAAAATAATGAAAGTAGATTTAACATCAAAACAAAAGTAGTTATTGGAAAGAAAGCTTAAAAATTCCCTGTTTAGTACTTTTGTTTTTGTAATTAACTCTTCTAATTTCACTAGTTGCTACTTTGAATTTCCGAAACAAGAATAGTGAGTAACAAAATTAGAATAGCCAAAACTAAAGGCATGGAATTAGTGAATAACTACTTTAGTTTTGGTATTAACTATTGTAAGTTTGATATTAATTACTTTTATTTCTAAGATTAAAAAAACTAATTTGGTTATTGGCGCTGTAGCTTTTACGTCTAATTGTTGATAAAGTCATTGGGGCTTTAATGACCCACTACTGTAGGGTCTAGTTGTCACTTGAGATTGTTGATAAACAACAAGGGGGTGAAAAATTTAAAAAAAAAGAGTGAGAGCAATTTTGTAATTTTACAAGATTTTTTTGAATAAAACTCGATATCATAAACTAAAACAAATCATTACAACACTTGGGGGGATGGTAGCTCCCCCCAGTCACCATCTGATGCAAAGGAGATGGTGGATTATCAAAGATACAAAAGTTTCCTATCAGGTTATGGGCCATCTTAGCAAGGCTATCTACCAACATATTGTAATCCCGCGAAATATGTTGGAAAACAATGTTCCAATCCCTAGCTATTTGCATCCTAGCCTCATCAACTATATCTTTAAAGGGATGATTAGCCTCACATCCACGAGAGACTAGATTTACAGCCTCAATACAATCTGTGAACACTACAACATATCTGTAATCACGTATCCAGCATAACTGTAGACCATGGATAATGGCAATAAGCTCTACAATAGCTGGGGGAACTCTAGTGAGTTTGCAGCTAAAGCCATAGATCCATCTGTTGTCCCCTGTACGAAGAGAGCCTCCACATCCACTTATACCTGATTAGAGCACAAAGCCATCCACTTCTAATTTACAGAATCCCAGAATACCAGAAGCGGTCTCCTGATACTGGTTGGTCTGCCCCGCGTAAAAATTACAATGTGAGAGGATATAGTGATCACCATATGCTCTAAGGAAGGCGTTATGGGCACTAGTGAGGTCAATATGGTCCTTGTAACACTCCTTAATTTCCCTCAAAAACATCATATTAGATCACTAATGAACCACTTTAGGGCCTTGGAGAACTTAAATTGACTAAAGAAGTGAACTTGAAAATTAAAAAAACGTGTTACTGTTCATTTGGTCAATTTTCCAGATTTTTGGCCCAACTTTGAAAACTCATACCTAATTCTAGAAAAATCGAAATTAAGTGGTTCAAATTTCTATTTGAAGCTTATTAAGTGATCTACAAGGGACAAATACTCACTGGTTCCAAAACTTGCCCAATTGATACAGTTAATTTCGTGAATATACACTGTTCATTTGGTAACTTTCCAGTTTTTCAGATTTTTCCCTTAACTTTGGAAAATCATAACTCTTTATATACACATCCCAATTTAGCAAAATTTGGCTCATTTTAAAGCTTAGGATGTGTAGTATTTAACTGCAAAGTTTCATCCCAAATGGACTTCGTTTTCTATTTTTCCTTGTCACTCAAAAACAGGGCAGATTTGAGGGTCTTGGAACCCCTTACTTGAAAACTTGCCATTTCTAAACTTTTATTAAAACCTCTTTGATCATTTCCAAACTTCTCTTAATGCATACCTAACTTTTCTACTTCTTTTGAACATCTTCATGCATGTATTCACATGTTTTCTCTACTTATCATGTAGAGGTTTAGCCTTACATTAAACATACCAACACATTAACATGAATTCAACATTTTTACATAACTTGGCAAGCTAAACATATCATCATGCTAACTTAATCATCATTCAACTTGCCTCTTTCTCTTGCTTGAGCCTCCACCTAAAATGGTTAGTTGGGGGGAGGGTGAGATTTTTGGAAATCTCAATAGCAAAGCTT
>JANTPZ010115458.1:0-17322 GCA_025593235.1 Vachellia pachyceras
CCCGATAAAAATTTCCTTTTTACAAGTGCTGTTTATTTATAGGATTAGTTCGTAATACTTTCCCCAAGGATCAAAACATTGTGAGAGAATTATCAGTGGACGGAAATTCAGTGAAAATGACTCTGAATACAAAAATTGAAAAGAAAACCAAGTGCGAAAACAAAAGCCAGCAGTTCAATCGAAATCATATTTAACTTAAAAACTAAAAACTTAAACGAACCCTAACTATGAAAGATCAAGACGGCAAGCACAAGAACCAGTCACTGGTTCCGAAAATAATTAAATATCCAGGAGAACCAAATTCACGTATAAAGAAGATTGATTAAAGTTAGGTTTGTGGGTGTCAAAGAGCCAAAGCTTAAAAAAAATACAGAGAGCATAAGAAATTACCAGATACAACAGAGTAGAGAAGATCCAATAACAAAGGATGATTCGATTTTCCAGAATTTGCAGTATAGGAGCGTTCTTCTTGTCTTCCTTTTCCCGGCGACAGTCGAGAATCTTTCCCTTCCCAACCTGAGAGCCCTGTGGTTTGGGTGGGAGCCTCACTTTTTTTTCCAGGTTTTAAAAAAATTTTGTTTTAATTCAACCATGCGAATGGTACATATGGTAGGGAATGGCACTGCGTGGACAAACAAGGCGACGGCAGTGCTTGGGGAAGCGTAACGTTTGTCCCTAAAGATAATGAGCTTGTTTTCTGTAGACCAAACGTAAATTTAACAGAAATTTTTTATAAAATAAGATAATTTTTTTTAAATATTTTTTTCAATTAATGTAAAAGTGCTTCTCTACCACGTTTTCAAACGGACACAATATTATTCACATATTTATCTTGTAAATAATAAAAGCATTTCTCTACCATTTTTCAAACAAGCCCAATGAACGCAGTGCTTGTTTGATAACTCATTTTGGGGTTCTAAATGTATTTTGAATTCAAAAGTCGATTAGCTTGCAAATTTCAGTGTTTGGTAACTCCTTCTTTCAAAATACATTCTAACCAAAAAGTTCCTTTTTGGCAGAATGCATTCTGCGGTAATGCATTATAAATTCAATTTTTACCAAAACATAAATGCATTGTCAAAATGTATTATAGATAAAAAGTCATTTTCAAAATGTATTCTGACCAAATATCATTCTCTTAATAGTTTTCTAAACGTATACACAATCTTTTAAAGATAAATCAACTTTAACAAATCTTTTAATGATAAATCAATTAGCAACTCTTAAAATTGGTTCAAATGTCTGTCTATTTTTATGTGAAAGTTACTTATTATTCTTTTCACTTTATACCTGATATTTAGATCAATTGCAAAATTGTTAACATTGCAATATTTTCAACAAACTGTATAACCTTTGACAATGTAGTCAGTTTATTTTTAAAATTGCACATTAACCCTTATAAATATTAACAGGAGAATAGGACTTGCTGGTTTAGATTAACTTTTTATAAACATCTCCCACACTTTAAGACAAAACTCATCATTTTAGTTAAATTACATTTGAAAAGTAATTTTTACTTACAATCTAAATAGGTGTAAAAACCTAAAAGTCTAATAACAACCGAAAAGTATACAATGGTAAGTGCAAGAAATAACAACATATTTTATCACTGAGACTTTTAGTAATTAAGTTTCTATCTTGTAACCTCATATTAATTCCTCTAAAATTAATCTAGACGATAAATAAAAAAATCAATTATAATGTAAGTATTTATGTCATATAAGTCATCCTGATAACTAGTATTCACATATTTGTAAACTATGTAAAATGATATTTATAACTTGTCTCTAACAAAATTTTTCACTATCTAAGTGACATTCCCCCTGTTATCAAGAAAATGCGAAATTAGGGAATGGCACTTTATGGTACAACAAGTGGATTTGATAGTTCCTAAAAAGTTGTGTGATTAATAATTATATGGATATAGAGGACCCCTATCCCCTTATATTTTCAACCTCTGCATGGAGAGGTTAAATCATATAATTGAGGACTCCAGTAGAAGAATGGACCCCGATCCAACTTAGTAGAGGAGGATTGAACATATCTCACATATTCATTGTCAATGACCTTATGTTGTTTGGAGAAGCATCTGTGAGACAAGTTAACACAATGGTCGAATGATTAAATAGATTTTGTATTGCTTCAGGTCAAAAGATGAACAAGTCTAAGATAAAAATGTGCATTTCTAGGAAAATCAACTATTAAAGAGAAGTTGAAGTAAGCATTAAGATGGAGGTTGGATTCACAAGTAACTTGGGGAAGTACTTGGGAGTTCCCCTCGTTCATAAAGCGTGCATCTTTTGTGCTGTTTACCCCCATCTTGGAGAAGACACAAAAAAGACTCTCATATTGGAAGAAACAGTACCTCAGTCTAGCAGGAGGGCAACACTAATTCATGTTGTGGTATTGGCCATTCCATCATACCATATGCAGATCATGTTATTACCGAAGAGTTTACTAAAAGAGATAAACAAACAGAGTAGAAGTTTCATGTGGGATGAAGGAACAAATCAAAGGAAGGTGCATCTCATCTCTTGGGATCAAATTACTCAAGATAAGAAAGAGTAGTGGGTTGGGCATGAAAAATTTAAGAAAGTAGAATGAAGCATTTATCTTGAAGCTTTGTTGGAAGCTAGTCACAGATCAAAATGCTCTTTGGGTTAGAGTTCTGAAAGGAAAATATCAATGTGGAACCCAATTTCTACTAGTAGTTCATACAAGGACAAATTCATTAGTGATTTGGAGAGCTATTGTAACTATGTGGAAATCATTTCTAATAGGTTTGGGAAAGAACATTAAAGATGGGAAAGATACCCCATTCTGGTTCGAGAATTGGTCCCCCATGAATCATCCACTCATATATATGATTACAGGACATAAAGTTTTGAACTATGTTAATGATTTTTGAAGAATGGGATAGAAGAAAACTCAATCAATGGATGCCTCAAGAAATTATTGAGCAAATTATCTGTGTGCACCCGCCCGTGAAGATATGAGAGGATAAATTTTACTGGAAGCCATCCATTGATGGCTTTTTTCTATTATATTTGCCTATCTCTTTCTTTCTACAGGTACAATGCAACAGGCTGACAACATTTGGAAGACTCTATGGAGGTAGTCTATACCAGAGAAGATTAAAACCTTCATGTGGATGTTTACCCATGGAAGAGTGCATATGACGCAAATCCGGATGCAGAGAAGAATAGCAACAAAAGTGCATTGCCCCTTTGGATGCCAACAAGAGGAAGACACACTACATATGATTTGAGATTGTTCAAATGTGACCAATAAGTAGAAATCTGTGGTGGCCTCCAACCTATGGAATTCTTTTATCTCTCTCACAGGTATCGAGTGGGTGAAGTGGAACCTGACCCATGAAGCCGGTCAAAGGCATACCAATAAAGTGCCATGGGTGAAGCTTTTTGGTTACATAAGCTTGTACATCTAGGTACTAAGATTTGAAAAGGTATTTGAAGAGCTAGTTCCTGAGGGATGCAGCACGTCAAACAGAAGTCTTTACCGAGCATGCTGGGATAAGGAACTTGTCTACCATTGCATATTCTATGGAAATCATTGCTCAACATACCTAATGCAACAATGACCAAATAAAGAATTTTATTCAACTTGAAACAGATAAATCGATCCTTCAGAATGGTCGTTACGGATATGGAGAAGTAATTCGAGATTAGGAAAGGTGATGGATACGTGGTTATAGAGGCAAGCTAACATCAGTCCCTCGTGCAAATGCGGAATTGACGTGGGATAATCAATAGGCTTAATATTTGCTAGAATAAAGGTTATAAAAATATCTTCATACACTCGGATTGCATTAAAGCGATTAATTTGATCATAAGAGGAAGCAGCTTTGAACATCCTTTCAAAGACATTATTGAAGATGCGAGAGATCTCTTCTATCATTGGGATTGGCTTACAATAATAAATCATTGATTTAGGGAGGATATTTGACTGGCTAACTCTTTAGCAAAATACCCCGATGTTATGAATGAACCTTTTTGTATTTTAAATCATCCGCCTTCCACTAGTTTAGGGATGAAGGATGATGTCGGGGGCTAATTCTCCAAGTTTGTACTTTATCGACCTTACTGTCCTTTTGAGTAATGGTATCAGTATTATTAAAAAATACCAAATTTTTCGTCTCTTTTAAACGTTAGGTATGTGTTCGAACATTCTATAATATATTTAACAAAATATTCAAAATCATGCCAACCAATTACCTTATATTACCAATCAATTAATGACTAAACATTATTTAGAATACTAAGATATTATTTTTTTTTCCAAACACATCAAATTGTCAAAATATATAAACTTTGTGTTGAGGGTGCTAAAGTCTACCCTGATCAGAAGGTCAAGGAAGTTGGTGATCTAATTTCATGACTATCGAAGCTTTGGTGAACAAGGGTTGTAACTATAACAGTTCTAAAGTAGCAAAATTCATTGATAACAAAGGGTACCATTATTCCAAATTTATTTGATGTGGATTCTCTATTCCTAATTTATTTATATTTTTTGGATAGTTTTTTTAGTTTATATATCTTATAATATATTTTTGTATGAACTAAAAATCAAAATGTGATAAGTAAAATTTTCTATTTTTTAATGATAAGACATTAATAATTTATCCACGCATTGCTCAATCATCAACCGATTAATTACCTTATATGCACTAATTAATACTTGAAAATTATTTAAAAGACTAAAAAATGTTGGTTCTTCCAGATACACCAAGTTACGTTGTTGATGATATGTGAGGTTTATCAGTATATTTGTTGTTTCTTTCCACCTGTTAAATCTAGTTCAGGAGTACTATATAATATGTATTGATAATATTTATATTATTAATATTACTTGTTGAAACTATAATAACAAAATATAGAATAGAATAGGTAGAATGAAAATAATTAAAAGATCCTTCTCTGAATATACTATAATAACTTTTACACCATACGCGTGCCTATTTGAGATTCAAAATTTAAAAAGTAGGTGGAAAATCTTCAATGATAGATGATGAAAATGCATATTGTTCAATGAAAATAAAAAAATAGCTAAAGTACAAAAATACCCATATGAATATAGGATATATACATATATCTAGTATTGTAAATTTTTATCGGCCGTAAAAATACCCTTAATTGTAAAATTGGAGTAAAAATAACCCAACTGTTATAATCATCAATGCCTGTTGCTTTTTTTAGAAAAATAAAATGATGGATCCTATCACAAAATCAACCGAGGTTAATGCCCCGCTTGGTACAATGGAATTAATTTTAATGAAAATAGAAATGAAGATGGAGATGTAAATGGATATTAATATGGGCTTTAAAATTATGTTTGATACGCTATAGAAATAAAGATGGAATCCATGTCTTTTTTTTATGAATGTTGATTTATTTGAAAATGTAACAAAAAAGACCATTTATATAAGGGATGATATTTTGATCCAAAAAATTTGGACTCCATGGAACCCGGATGAATTCCGTGGGCTTGGGTATGGAATTGAAATTGAATGTTTTTATGGAATTGAATTCCATATGGAGTTGTAATTTCATCACACCAAACATGGCTACATCATGAAATTAAATTCCAATTCCAATTTCTCATTTCCACTATACCAAAACGGACGGTAAGTGGTTTTAAGGATTGCGTCATTTTGCACTTGAAAAAATTTTATGGATATTTTTACTTATTTGGTATAAATTTATAAGTATTTTTGTAGGTTAATCCTAAAAAAAAGTGTACATTTCTCCCCAAAACCTCTGCCATGTGGATTGACAAACTTAAATTAATAAAAATGTACAAAACCAGTGGTTTTCACACTCAATTTAAAACTAGATTATCATCACTAAGTAGGATATAGGCTAACCTAGGTCCTTTTTTTCCTCTTAAGTAACCCAATTAATCACACCTACAAACTAATTAGGATAGTGAGCTATAAGTTACCAAATTTTGAATTGTTTTTTATGCTAATTGGAATTAAAACGCAAACTATCTTTTTGTTTATGTTATTTTCTTGAATTAAGCAATGGAATTGGATTGAATGGAACTCTATATGATGGATTTCCTTGAGGAGTGAATTGGCTAAGTACCTACTTTTCTTTATTAGAGCTCTCTTTTCATTGGGTACTATGAATTTAAACAATCGATCTATGTCATTCTAGTTCATATCTAGCTCATTAATTAACATTTTTTAAGCACATATACTCCTTGATATTATTTAATATTTATAATCACTTTCAATTATTTTATATCTATAAATGAAAACTTTAAATTTCATTAACTTTACTTTAAAATCAACTTTTTAATTTTACCCCCACTTAATAAATATTATACTATAAGAGAACAAAGTCAATAATGTAACAAATTGAGGGTATTATTGTACATTTATATAAATTTAATGAGGTGACTTATAAATAGGATAAATTTTTATTTGCTTTACGCTGTATAGATAAACCAGAGGAGTATCATTCTATTAGAACAATTATATTCGATGTATTATCAAATGTTAAATGCAAATCGTCTTAAGCATATACTAACATTTATTAGCTTGTTTTGAGTAATTTTACTTAGTTTTGTGTAAGTATGTGAAGGGAGTTTCATCTTGATCTCTATGAAAATGCTTTTTTAAATGCTTTTGAGGGTTTCTCAATCAAGCAAAATTGGATCATTCCAAATATGGACAACCACTTGATCAAGCAAACTGTCTCAAATTGACAATCTCTCATAATAGTAAAAAAAATCATGTGACTCATGTATTTAATTAGGATTTAGAGCAAAGATCCAACTAGCAACAATCAACCACAAGTTTTAGAAAAATGATTAACTTATAGGGTAATGAGAGATAATTTTTTGATTCTATTTATAATTTAATTTATTGAATATTTCATATGAACCTTAAATGTTAATTCTATTCTTTATTTATTATTGTATTGGTTCTTATGCGGTATATATTAAATGTGAATAAAATTAGAATGTTGTTAAATTTTAAATCTTAGTAAAATTTAAAGTTTTTTTACTATGAATTGTAGTTATTACATATGCTTATTTTTGTAATTTAATATATGATTTCTTTAAAAAATTCACATATTATATTTTTTTAAAAATTTATCATATATAATAATTATATTACCCAGAGTTTGAAATATTAAAACTCATGAGAATCTGATCACATGTATACCATAATTATAGAGTAATGTGTAGGTAACTTGTGCATCAAGTTTTATTTATTTTTCTTTTTAATGAAAAGAATAATATAAAGAATTTTTTAATCATGATGTTACTTTACTCTTGAAAAATATATAAAAATTATCCCTATAATATTTTTAAGAAAATTTTTATTATAAAAAATACAAGTCATTTTAACTAATTTATTTGGACAGAAAAATGAGAGCTAACACATGAGACATGCCTTAAATTTAAGAAATTTTTTTAAATTTACTCGTTTTAAATGAAAGGGGATAATCTAAGGAGGCATATTTAAGGATTAATTATATTACACAGGAAAAGTGGTAAATAAACATTAATTCTTCTCTTGTAATTTATATTATGGATAAAAACATTTTTTTCTAAAAAGTAACTTGTATACGGACCAGACAGAGTCTTGCAATGAAAATTTACATTATCCATTACTATGAATATTTGTGTCTGAGATTTGCTACTACTAACAATGAGGAAGGGAAAACTGCTGGAATCTAAATACTTGTAGAACGTAGATGAGGATGGAAAGGAGGATACGGTCAAAATGTCAAAATTAGGAACCTTGCACCAAAACCGTCACCTTCCCTCTCTGCCTCTACGGGTAGTAGTGGTAGAGAGAGTGTTTCCTCCTTCTCCGAGAAACACTCCTCTCTTTATCTTCGTGCTCAATCCCCTCTCGTTCTCTGCTCTTCTTTCCTTACTCTCTCTCTCTCTCTTCCTGTCATCACACGTTTGTTTGTTTATTCTATCTTGCAGATATCCAATTTTTTTAATAATAATACGTGCCCACTATCTGTTTGCTCATGCAGATCCCAAGGTTATTCATTTTCTTCTCATGAGCTTGAATTCTTCATTGGGTCATTCAAACTGATTATATTCTCCCCTAAAAAGACGAGTGTGCAGTTCAATCTTTCTGTCATTCCTCGTAATTCTTTTGCCCATTGAATCCAAATATAATTCTCTATGTCTCGTGTTTTCTCGAGATGGAGGAAGCTGAAGGAAATGGCGATGCTTCCTTATGGAGATTCAGAGTTACCTGTTTCAGTACGATCTCGGAATAACTGGAATAGGTGCAATTTCATGTTCAAGCAGGTGCGTCCAATTTCGACCCACTTGAATTACCCCCCAATTGCAACCCGTAGACGGCGGGGATCGCTTATAGGAGTTCAGGAGAGGTATAAGTGGGACCAAAGTGGCTCCGGTGACACTCACAACCCGACTTCTCAGACCCGCAAGATTCGGGCCGAGACTAATTGCCCACGCTGCACCAAACACATGGCCATCCTGTTCTCTAATCACCATTTCCCCATTTCCTCTGGTTCTGATTCCAATTCTAGCCCTCCCGTTCCTCTTCAAGGAGAAGAGGGTTACCAGGCTGTAAACATTTGTCCTAGTTGTGGAACTGCCTATTATTTTAGACCTCATAGCATTGCTCCTCTTCAGGGGTCCTTTATAGAGATTGGGAAGGTGGCTAATAGTAATGTTAATAATACCACTAATAAAACGCCGAAGAGAACTCATGGCAAAGATAATGTTCATGATGGAGGCTCTGGAGTTGAAGATTATGATAATATAAGTAATAGCAGTGATAAGCTTAGAGTGACATTCTGGGACAATTCCAGATCGCACAATGGTGAAAATGGTGGGGAGCCACCAGAGAACTGGCCTCCCCCATTACTAGGTTTATCTAATGGAAATGGGTTGACGGCACATGCTCCACCAGGCCCTCCGCTTGCTTCAGGGCTGAATGCCATTCGAACTGCAGGGCCACGGCAAGGTGGCAGAAGTAGGGCTAGTAAAGTGACTCTCTGGGGTGGCTCCAATTTGGGTAAGGATTTACCCACCCCGAAGGAGATCTGCAAAGGTCTTGACAAGTTTGTTATTGGCCAGGACAGAGCTAAAAAGGTATCTTAACCTCAAGTTTTATTAAGATAAATGCTCACTGTTTTATCCAGTTTTACGTTAATGCTTATGCAGTATGCTATCAATGTTTGACCATTTTATTATTCCTAGCCTAATAAGACATAATAGTGTATCAGTGCTCCTCTTGCTTTATCTTAGTAGTCTCAGTAAGTGCCATGTTCCAAATTATGGCCTAGATGATCTCACAGTTGCTCCATGTTTGTATTGAAGGTGCTTTCCGTGGCTGTTTATAACCACTATAAAAGAATATACCATGCCTCTTTGCAGAAAGGGTTAGTTCTTGCACTGTGCGTTTTGTTTTCCTATGTACCTTAATGGTAATACAACTGATGCTCCTGAGTCTCTTATGTCCCTTTCTTTTTAATTATTCTTTGAGGAGGTATTTATTTGCTATGACCGAAATGGTGTGTTTTATCACTAGGTCAGGGGCAGATTCAGGGGCTTCAGAAGTATTGGATGTTGATGAAAATGTGGAGCTAGAGAAGAGTAATGTTCTATTGATGGGTCCAACTGGATCAGGTACAGCTTGCAATATGGCTACCTTTTTGTTGTACTCAACAAATGAGAAAAAGTTGCATCCATATTGTTAAGATGCTATTTTGTTTTAGGCATCTGAAATAACAACATGATTGCTTTGCTTATTTGAATTTTCAACAAATAGGGAAGACCTTACTTGCAAAAACACTAGCTCGTTTCGTGAATGTTCCATTTGTCATTGCTGATGCAACAACCTTAACACAGGCAAGTATGTTTTTTATTGACAAGGCAAGTATGCTAGAGTTTGGCATAGGAAGAGTGAAATGTGAACAAGTGACATCATGCTGATATCTTCTTCCTCCTCTGCCAAACATTTGAATTTCATCTGATACACACTAGATGAACTATTTGTTGTATTCTTGCTTCTTTTGTTAAGTTTTACATACAACTGAAAATCTAAGCACTTGACAGTTTCATGGCTGTTCAAGATTTTGTTCTCTGAGAAGATTGTTTTGGTTATTGACAAAAGAGGAAATTACTTTGCAGGCTGGTTATGTTGGAGAAGATGTTGAATCAATCCTGCATAAACTACTTGCGGTATATGACTTCTGCTAACACATCATGTTCCTGTAATACTATCTCAAGTCTTTCTTTTCTAGGAATGTGCCTGTTTATGGCTTTCACAACCTTCTCTAGATGCTTTGATGAAATCTGAAAAGGCCATTGTGAATCCCTATTAGCACAAAGAGAAGAAAAGTTTAGCTTGTGCCTTCATTGATTTCTCGATTCCTTTGTGTTCGAACAACGTAATGTATCTACTCACTTTTACTTTCAAGTCATGAGTTGAAAAAATGCCTGCATGGTTGGCTTATTTTTCTTGGTGGATGTGTTTGCATAGTTATATTTCAGGGTTGATGTTCTTGGACATGATATGATGCAATGCTGATCTAATTTATTGATTGAAGGAGTTGTACATATATAGAAGGGAGAAACCCTAACTAAATACTAGAATCCCTATAGCCTAGGTAACAATAATCCCTATATCCTAGGTAACAATAATCCCTATATCCTAGGTAACAATAATTCAAATTTTGAATTAAATAACTGAATACATAATTAATAAATACTAAATTATCTATTATGCTAGAAACCCCAATAAAGTAGGCATTCTCCAACAGTATCTACTCACTTTTACTTTCAAGTCATGAGTTGAAAAAATGCCTGCATGGTTGGCTTATTTTTCTTGGTGGATGTGTTTGCATAGTTATATTTCAGGGTTGATGTTCTTGGACATGATCCAGATTCTTTGTATTGAAAACAAAAAAAATGTTTAGAATTTGTGAAGTGGCAGGTAGCGTCATGAAATCTGATCAATGTTCCACTCAAAAAATAAAAAATAAAAAATCTGATCAATGTTTTTTTCTTCTTTTGCTTGATGCTTTCCTTGTATCTCAGCTATAATCTTTACTCTATGTTCCTGCAATAAACTAGATCACGTAGAAACTACTGTTTTTATAATATCTTCATGTATCATGCTTTCCAGGTAATAATAATCTGGACTAGGTCTATTGCTTGTAACTCTTTTGTTGACTGTCTCTTTTATATTCAGGAAGTTAATCATTTAATTAATACCTAAATTTCTTAAGACATATAATATTTCTATGAAATTATGATATTTTGTTTGGTCCTTTTTAAAAGATCTGGGTGTCCTGCTATTCCTGTTCCCTTATGACTGTTTTGTTACAAGCTTTAGCAGCTTGCAGACACAACCAATTTTTTTTATCAATTGTTGAATGGTTTAGATATATATTTTAGGTGGTTTGCTAACAGTAGGTTGATGTGGATTTGTCCTCAATTCTGAAATATCCTCTTTTGACCTGTTTTAGGGGTATTGGTGGCAAAAAAAGGTTTCAAAACTTATGGGGATTTACAATGTTCATTTAATTTGGTGTCTTTGGGTTAGGTAGACGTTAGAAATCATTGAAAAATGTTACCTTAATCTTAATGAACCCTAATATTACTTTTTTGTATTTATTTCTTTTTTATGTTATTAATCTTCTCTTCGTGCTTTAATCATATTCTTTTATGCTTAGTATGTCTACTTTTGTTTCCAGTCATTGGTGACGGGTACTTTCTTTGCTTAAAAGTATAACTTCTCTACTTATATTATTTAGATTTTGTTTTGCTTTATTTGCTATTTTCTTTCTGGAAGATTTCATCAAATGTTCTCCTTTTGTACATGTCATTATATTCTCAATAAATATCATGCACTAATCAATCTTGCTGCACAGGCAGCAAAGTTCAATGTTCAAGCAGCTCAACAAGGGATAGTTTACATTGATGAAGTTGACAAGATAACCAAGAAGGTATGTTTTTCATATAATTGAAGGATTGTACATCCATTGTATTGTTCTAAATTTATGGGTAATATTACAGGCAGAGAGCTTAAATATCAGCCGGGATGTTTCGGGTGAGGGTGTTCAACAGGCATTGTTAAAAATGCTGGAAGGAACGGTGAGTAAAACAAGACCATGCTTGTTGCTGATTGGTTTTTCTACTCTTTAATTGAAATCTGCTTAATGTTATGATATAGCCATTTGCATATTCTTAACAAACCATGTGTCTTTATCACCTCAGCATATGAAATTCATTTCTTGTATGTACTGTAACTAAATACTGCTGTCTGACATGCAGTTTGTTATCATACGATCTTCTGGCAATTGCATTTTGAACTTAATAGCATTGATGTATAAGTGAAATGTCGGTTAGTTTAAGTGAAAACAAAGTATTCTTGTTGGTTCTTAGGTACAAAAGATTCTTGACATGAAAATGTTAGTTGCAGGATGTTGCTATATTGTATGATTCTTAGGCATTTAGAACTGTGGAGTGAACTTAAAAGGTAGTTAGGAGAGTCATTTGACAGGATGGTTATGGTCCTGTTCCTTCTGCACCTTGGACTTGAAAACGAAGACTTAATGCTCCAGAAGTAAATAACTGGTGCTCTTGCTATTTTGTATGCTTGATTAACTCAAGCTAATTCCAGTGTTACATCTTTAGCTCTCGTCTGCCAAGTATTCCAATATTATACTGCAGTCCAGGCAAAAAAGTACTGTCTTGATTTTCTAAGGACATTGTGTATGGATTTCACCAATCAGCCCCTTAAAAAGTCCTTAGACATTCTTGTCTAAAATAGGAACGATGTATGAGAAAATGAAGAGCGGATTGTGAATAATCTGAGATGAAATAGACTCCCTGATTAATACTTATAATGTGGTTCTAATGGGTATCTAAGTAGGATGGGGAACCCTACCCCAAATGCTAGCCATTGAGGTGGGAGGACCAACCCATTTAAATACCCCATTGAGCATGCCATTCTACTCAATGTGAGACTTGGTATCCCATATTACCAAGTCTACATTAGCTTCTAAGTCCTAGCATTCTTAGATCTTAAGCTTGATTTCTTGAAGCCTTTATCAGCCAAAATCCCCATTGTACTCTTGAATGTCCTTTTGTGGTTTTTTTTTTGTATTCATTTTAACATGATATGTCTGTTTCTTTCCTCAACATTTTCAGTTTCCTAATTTATATCATTTATGCTAGATTTTTATTATAAGGGTTAATTTTCGTATAATGGATGGTATCCTTTTAATCGTAGCCTAAACATTGAATAATATCTCATTGTCTAGATAGTTAGTGTTCCAGAGAAAGGAGCAAGGAAGCATCCACGGGGTGATAACATACAGGTAAGTTAGAATACCCTTTTCATTCATTTCATGTTTGAACCAGGATCTCCTTAGAGGATGTTTCTCATTCATACCTTACATGTAAAAAGGGTCAGTGCAATCACTTTATGGCTGATAACACTAGCGACAACTTTTATGGATCAGTGCTGAAATGGTTCCTACTTCCTAGTCCTATGGTTCATATATAAAGAATAATTATTCTGGTAATTATAAGAAAGTTTTGGTATTACATATTAAAGAGAATTTATTAAAAAAAAAACACACACACACACACACGTGTGCCATTGCAAGCAGCTAAACGTTTCCCTTCTATTTTTATTAAAGCAGTGCACATACTGAGGATATTGCTAACAAAATAAACTTCCCTACTCAGCCATTTTCTTCCCCTTCCTCGTGGCAAGGCCCATCTTGCTCCAGTGGATTTCATACCTCTCCTCAGTGTGTAATGAGAAGTTTAGACTTTCATTGGTATAGTTAGATCTGTAGGGTATGGATGATTTAAGAATAAATAAAGAGGAAAGAGAAAGCAAAATGACTATTTCTTGAACAACTCTTTTATCAAACTCTCAAATGTTGATGATCCAGGCTCCTTTCAAAATCCTAGTGCTATATGCACTTGATTCTAGTAACTTTTATTTATTTCTTTGCTGAATTGTCTTCCATGCATATATTTTTCTTATATGCAGATTGACACAAAGAATATTCTTTTCATATGTGGTGGAGCATTCGTAGATCTTGATAAAACCATTTCAGAGAGGTAAATTTTTCTTTGTTTTTGTTTGTTGTTAGCTTTATTTGGTTTGTGCAGTGTTATTGTGGTACCCATATGACGTTTTGAGTATTAATAATTTATGAATTAAATCAGACGAGAGGATTCTTCTATCGGCTTTGGAGCACCAGTTCGTGCCAATATGAGAACCAGTGGAGTAACAGATGCTGCAGTAACATCATCTTTACTCGAGTTGGTGAGAATTGACCTTCTTGTCTGAATAAAAAGATTCTTTCTGTCTGTTAGTTCTTTGATAGTGAGATGCTATAGGCAATTGTAGCTACAATATCATGTATTTCAAAGGTACGGGCTACTTCACCTTCCAGCCCCAAAGAAAATATACAAGCAGCAATATGATTATATAATCTTCCGCTTGAGTCTAATGGATGCATTAGCAATTTTCAGGTAGAAAGTTCTGATCTAATTGCATACGGTCTCATACCAGAGTTTATTGGACGATTTCCAATCTTAGTGAGCTTGTCAGCTTTAACCGAAGACCAACTTGTGCAGGTAGTTATTTTTATATCTTCTATTATCCCATCATGGCCTTTCCTAATATCTTTTAGCGTTTAATGCTTATGTGATTAGTTCATCTAGCCATTTCTTCAGGCACTAGTTTATATGATATGGTTATCTCCATTATATATCAATGCATTTTAGTTTTTGGCTATCTTAAATTAAATCTAAAAATGAAATTCCTTGTCTTTACCAGAGTTCAGATAATGAAATCTAAAGGAGGGTAAAAATGATCATTTCACATATGCAAACACATGGTTGATAGTTAATTTTTGAATGGAAAAGCAAGAAGAATTTTGTTATGGATGTAAAGGTTCAATAATGGATTCTAAAGGTATCATTTTTTTAAATATTACTTTATATGTACAAAACAGGGTTGTGAATTTGTAGATACTGCAAGATGTATACCATATATGTAGTTTATACTCTTTTTTTCCCTAGTTGGGCACTTAATCTTAGATTTGAAGTGTACATGGTGGCTGAAGAAAGAGTTCACGTTCTGTATCTTGTGCTATGATGTCTCACATAATGACACATATCTTGATTTTCCAGGTTCTCACGGAACCGAAAAATGCTCTTGGCAGGCAGTACAAGAAATTATTTGGCATGAACAATGTAAGCACATCTTCCCCCGCCCCCACCAAAAAACCCTAAACCACCTCATCACCTGATCCAGATAAACTCAAACCAACTTTGTGCATTTGGGTAAATGAACCCCTCAAATTTTGCATCAGTCTACCTGCTTGATTGCAAGGGACCTAATATAACAACGACCCACTGAATATTTATTTTCTTTTGAGCTTTTACTTGTGAGAATAAATGTGCCAATTACTTTCACTATCTCCCATTTCCCCAGTTAAAGTATCTTCCTAAATTCCTATATCTTGCTTTCATATAATTTGCTGATCATTGTAGTCTGGCACTAAGCCATTGCTTAGTGTCAATATTCAACCATTCTACCATTTGATATTAACTTGATTTTTTGAAACCTGATCACGGGATCAAAATTTAACTAGGATAGTTTTGGTTTGTTATGTCTTTTGTTTAGTACTGTTAACCCCCAGCTCTCTGTACGGGCTCAGCTAATTTGAGTTATATGCATTTGTTTATTCATCCACTCATTCATTTTTGTTGTGAATTGTGAGTGGGAGAGGTTAATTATGTGAAATTCTCTCTCTATTTGACAGGTAAAGCTACACTTCGTTGAGGAAGCACTGAGACTTATTGCCAAGAAAGCAGTGGCCAAAAATACTGGCGCCAGGGGTTTAAGAGCCCTACTGGAAAGCATTCTAAATGAAGCCATGTTTGAGGTATGAAAGAGTCTGTTGCTTTTGTAAAATACCTGGCTATCATCAAACGTCCAAGATGGTTATTTATCTTTGTCCTTTATGGACTTCTCATGTGTTCAAAGCTTCTGTGCACCAGGTTCCAGATGTTATGACAGGAGATGACCGGGTTGAAGCTGTTGTTGTTGATGAGGAGTCTGTAGGATCAATGAATGCTCCTGGATGTGGTGGCAAAATTCTTCGTGGAGATGGTTCTTTGGAACGATACTTAGTTAAGCTGAGAGATTTAGTGGTATGATCGTATATTTATGTGCTGGCTTGTGCCCTATACGCATTAAGTTGTATTGGTTTCTAGGCATCACCTACTTAGAGTAAAATACTACCTCTTGCCTTGAAAGTTGACGTAATTACACTTCTCCTTTACCACTAATCCATACATGCATCTTCCTGAAACCCAAAGAGAAATGCTAAAACTGAATCTAATTTTTTGGTTTGAAATTAAGGAAACTGTTTAGCTCTGTTTTCTGGTGGTCAATGACCTGGTACCTTACGTTTTAACTGATAAATGAAAATCAACAAATGTAGAGGCTATAAAGAGATATCTTTTGGTTAACAATCTACCTAGGGATATGGTCTGTTGTAAAGCACAATAGCGACGTATGATCCATGTAGCCGATTTCACCTAGTGAAATAATGATATGTTGTTGTAGAGGTTAATTAGAGGTGGTTTTGTCAAAAGTGATGACAATATAATTAAGTCATGTTTTATAGTGGAAATGATTTACTTCTGCTTGAGCAGCAGTAACACACGAGTCATAAGAATTTTGAAGATTATTAGTTGATCCAATTGGCTTGATTAATATTTGTAGGTTAACGGCCGGATGGGTGAATCAGGATTACAAGAAGGGGAATCAGAGCTATCATCAAGAGCCATGAGCATATAACAGGTAGGCATACCAATTTGTTAAAGGTGTATAATTAATCCTTGTAATTTTTATTTGTAAAATTCTCATTCAAAAAGGTGCTTCGATTATTTCTTTTATTTGCATTTTGCATAGCTTCTGTTTGAAGTCCATTGGACGAAACATGTAGAATTGCTTATTTAGGAGCTCAGAATGAGAAAAGGAAGGGTATAGCATTGTTAAGTTAGGGGGTCCATCATAAAAATTGAGGTCGGCTGTGGTCGACGGAAAAGTTGAGGTGGCTGAAGACGGAGATGGAGGAGAAGTAGTGATCGAAGGAGACGGTGGCATTAAAAACTGAGGAAGATGATGTTAAATAAAGGAGGATAATTTTGGTGAAAAAAATTAATCTCAGGATTGCAATTGCAATACCAGGGCCTGGGTGGTATTGAGTAAACCCCACGTAGATGGGATTGGGATTGGGATTGGGA
>JANTPZ010115459.1:0-18584 GCA_025593235.1 Vachellia pachyceras
AAGAGGAACTTACCATAACACTTCCATTTTCATTCCATCTCTTCCTAATTTTTCCTCCCTAATCCCAAAATACCAAAAACAAGTTTTAATTTCTGCATTTAGATTAGTAGGTTAGTTTATTTCAAACTAAAACCCATTTGCATTTTGCATAGCAAACACAAGCATAAGCTAAGAACTATTTGGCGCGCGACTTGCTTCCGGTGAGAACGACCCTGGGTTGCAACTATACAACCCTTGGAGATTATAAATTTAATTCTTGGCAATTTTCAAGGTTGTCCAACGACACTGTTTTGCGATTTGCGAGACAGGGCACGCCACTTACGCTTTCTCTTAATGACCAAAATGCCCTTACACTGTCTAACTTTTCATAATTCCCATTTTGCCCTTGACTTTGTCGCCGTTGATCTTTTTTGTAGTGACCTACTTCCCATCCTGAGATTGCTCCAGGGTGAGCAAGCTTAACTGCGGAGTTCTCATAAAATTTCTTTGCTGAGCCAGGTCTGACTTTGGGTTATTCAACCCATCGGCATCAACTTTTTCCGCTCTTTCTATCTATGGTTTTTAACTTGATTTCTGACTACTGGGTTGGCCCTTTTTATCCAATGACCATATTGCCCTTGGTCTTTATATTTAATAACATTTATGTCCATGGCTTACATTCTTATTAATTTCAAAGCTTTAGGACTAAATTGACCAGGGTCTCTTTATCCATTGACATCTTCTCTTTTTGCACTTTTATTTCTGGGCCTTGTCTTATCTCATATCTATCGATTTGGCCTCTATTTTAGTTTACAGAAAATAATGGATATTACACCCGTGTAGGGTTGAGTTAAAAAAAATATATTGTCCAAACCCATAACCTTATAGATGGCTAGCCTACTTATTTTTACAAGTTAAATGATTAAATCCCATATTCCATCTTCACTCACCCATCAACGGCGGCTTTACGAAGCGCTTTTTAACCCTAGTACTAACCATTACCACATGATCATGCCATACTTTATTTAGTCCATTCCTTGCATTCTTCACTGGCCAAATAGGAACCAGTAACCATGCCACACTCTAGCCTCCAATGTAGTGAGTAATTGCCATTATTGTCCACCACAAGCTTTATGCATAATGCTGCTGATCTTGTCTATCCACCTACCTTCTGTAGATCATCATTGCAACACACGATGAATGACAATGCACAATCACTATCCACCTCCCTTCTTCTAAGCTCCTTTCCTCCTCCTTCTTGGACCTTAGTTACCTGCCGGGCTCGAGCTCCTCTTCAACCTTGGCTTTGAAGTAAAGTTGTCTAGATCCCTCCCTTTACGAAACTATCTCAATTTCAAGATTCAAGTACTATGGAGCTCATTACTCTATTGTAACAATCAGAAAAAAAAAAGGAAAGGACCAGTTTAAAAAAAATAGAGAAGGACCAAAATGCAAAAAGGAAAAATGTGGGAGGGCAAATTTGTCATTTACCCTCCCCACACATGCCACATGTAATACCTTCCTTAGCCTACTTCATATGAAGCTTAGAGACTAATTCTAAACCACTTTATGGAAATTTAATACTTAAAATTAATCAACCAAGTGAAATTTTAAAATTTGTAAAAGTATTGTTCATCGCTACTGTTCACTTTGTAATTCTAGATTTTTGGCCAAATTTGAAAAAGCATAACTAAATCTTGAAATATCGGAAAAATGTGGTTCAAGTCTCTAATTGGATTTATTTAAGTCCTCTACAGGGAAAAATAATCAATACTCCTATTTTATGGCCAATTATTCTAGAAAATTTTGTGAAGTATTGTTCATTTGGACATTTCTTAATTTTCCAGAATTTATATTTAACTTTGAAAAATCATAACTCTTTATCTACGCATCCAATTTAGCAAAAGTGGTCTCTTTTTAAAGCTTAGGATGTGCATTGATGTTCTAAAATAATTTATACAAATTGAACTTCAATTACTATTTTTCCTTGTTACATAAACTTTGCCTCTCATTAAGGGCTTTGGACCCTTTTAATGCTATCTTACTTGCTCATATTCCTTTCTTACATACATATATCCAATTTACTTAACAATGTAATATGTTTGGCCTATCTACACAGAACATAAATCACGCTTCCAAATATAAGAGTTTAAACAACATTTGTCCAAAAATGTACATAACAATTTGTACAACTTTCTAATTGGCTTGGCTTTCCCTTCACACTTACTTTTACTCTCATTTGCTTCTTGCTCAAAATCTTGGCCCTAGAAAGTGTTGTCAAGGGAGATTGAGATTCATAGAATCTTAGTAGCAATTATCTCTAACTAATACATTAATATGTATAACTATTATTGTACATCATGGAAAAGGCCATGAAAGTTAAACATGCATTACTAACCTTACACTTTTACTTTATCAAATTGTCAAGGCATGTTATCATCAAACATCAAACAAAACTTGCATGTTTATATATCAATCAACAAACATTAACATGGAAAATGCAAATCACAATGAATAACAATATAAATGTAAAAGTTAGAGAAATTGCTACCTCATTTGCTTAAACTCCCTTTAACTTTAAGAGCCTCCTTTTGCATTTGTAAAGCTTTCCTCATGAAAATTACATTCCTACACATTGTATGATACAATTGGCATTAATCACAAGCCAATATCAAGTACCAATACTGTTAGAAATTATGCCATAGAGGCCAATCATTGTACCTCACACATAATTTGTTTTAATTTATTTTCTCCATTTAATTATCATATGTTTTGCATGTTTATTATGATAATTGCATCCATAGATGAATTATGAATATTATCTAAGATGTCCCTGGTTGGTTGTCTATGCGGGAGCATAGATAAAGTAAGACAAATATGATTTTGATGAGGTATAAGGTGTTAGACTGACCTTATAAGGGTACTTTGATAAAGTAAGACTAGTACGGGTTAATGTTATAGGCACTTGTAAGAGTACAAGGTGCTGGATCGACCCACTATGAGAAAGCTACATGGATGAAGTCATTACCTTATATCATATGTAATCATGTCACGATACCCTTTGACCTGAGATCATCATTGATTCCTACATGAGAGTCACTGAGCTTTGACCTAGTCAAAATTCACCTTTGACTGGGTGATAATAAAGGCTATAATCGAGCTTAGGGGTTTTTCATGTGGAAGAATGTGATTGATCAAGATGAGATTTATCCCTCACATTAGCTGAGAGATATTATTGGGCCCCTCAATGAGTGAGTCTGAGAAATGTAAGGTCATACTGTAACGGAAAGGAGTTTTTGTTTCTTTGATTAAACTACTCAGGGGTTAAGAAAGTAATGGTTAGGAATAAGAGGATGACGTTATCCATGCCTCATCCTTGACCCAAAATATCGTGTGACAAAAGGGATATGATGTGATTGCATGAAAGGTTACGTCGTGTTGATTATCCCCATATGATTTGGGTAGTTGCAATGGCTTACTAGAGGCCACTTGTGATTTGTGGGCTAATACTCAGTTTATCCCACTACCAACTTCATGTGGGCCTACAGGGTCATACGCATGACACCCTAACATAATCTTTAATTTTAGGGTTTATTTGAATTTTATATATGTATATTTATAAATTCAAAATGACAACAATATTATATGTGGGTTTCAATATTTAGTTTATTTGATAAATTAAATAACTAACATTGATATTCAGATTTAATTTATAAAGATAAATTAAATTCGTTGACTCATTATTTGGATTAATTATATGGATATGATTAGAACAAATCAAATTAATCTAAGTTAGAATTGCAAAACTCGAATTTCATGTTTTGAATTTCAAATTTCAAATTTCAAGATTAATGAAGATTAATCTTGAATATCTTTGAATTTTAAATTTCAATATTAATGAAGATTAATCTTAAATATCCTTTTTGAAATTCAAATTTTAAGATTGATCTTAAATATCTTTTGGATTTCGAATTTCAAGATTAATAAGATTAATCTTTAATATCTTTGAGATTTAGATTTTCAAGATTAATAAAAGATTAATCTTGAATATATTTATATCTTTATCAAATTTGGATTTTACAAATTTGGGAAAGGTTAAAACTCTATTTCTCATGATTGTTTTAAACTCATGCATTCATTAAGGGGGAGCTTCAAATTCACTTGTGCTTTACATTCCAAAGCTCATCTCTCATATTAGTTTTGAGATGTGTTTTTCTTTCCTGCTCATTATTTGAACACCTTTTGTTGAAAAGAATATTTCATACTTGTTTGTGCTAACCAATCTCCTTGTAAGAGAGAGTTTTTTATTATGATAAGAGAATTGGAAGCTATTCATTTGACTCATATTGTTGATGCTTGCTCACAAGCTTTATTGGGAACTTACTTCAAAGCAACATCATCTACACCAATATGAAAGAAAGCTCTCGATGGAAGAATCTTGAAAATAACATCCGAGCTTCACAGATGGCACAAGCATGGTGGAAACAACAAGAGAGGATGTCAATAGACTTCAAAGATCAATCATCAATTTGCCAAATCAAATGAGTATTTCTAAACTCCTTCTTTATATTTCAAGCATGTTTTAACATCTCTAGTTTCTATCAAGGGTACATAAGATTTTTGCAAATTTATCCATTTTCAAATACTCCTATCAATTTCTTAATCATCCTTCTTTCAAATCCATTTTCAAACCTTAGCAATCTATTTCAAATGTGTTTTCTTCAAAACCTTCCTTTATTTGAAACTTACATACATTTACAAATTATTTGAAATTTAATTGGCATTCAAAGGAAGAGCATCACATTTCATTTTTTAACCAGTATTGTAAACTTTTTGCTAATGTCAAATAGGGGGAGAGATAGTCATGAAAAATATGTTGCATCATCATATTTTCTTTTATATTCATACATATTTTCATGAAGGATTTGCCATCATAAAAAAAGGGGAGAATGTTGATATGATTAGTTTTAATTATGTCAAATATAAAAGAGCAAAAAGTTTTTATAATGCATATTGATTTACTTCTATATTTGTACATTCATTTTAATTGGAAGATGATGTGGTTAAATAATTCAATTTGAATGATAAAATGTTTTCAAATAGATATTATATCTTTGTGCATTAAGTTACCATTCATCTAAACTTCATTTAGATGCTCAAAACTATTTCTTGAAGATGAAAATAGAGTTTAATGAGTTACTGGAGCTTCTTGTAATAAAACTTTATGGACCTTTTCTGGTTGCAGGTTTTTGAAACTCAAAATGATTTTAAATTTGGTGAAAAAGTTTCAAAACTCAAGTTCTGTAACTTGCTATCAAAACTGGAAATTGGAACTATAAGTTTGAAAAAGAATTTTTTATGCTCAGTTCAAAAACTTGAGTCCAAAATTTTCAAAACTTGAAGTTCCACAAAACTTGCAATGAAAACTTGAAGTTTTGGATTCAAGTTTTTCAAACATGTTATAGAACTCGAGTTCCAGTTTTCTAGAACTTGAAGTTTCACAAAACATGTAGTGGAAACTTGAAGTTTTGGATTCAAGTTTTTCAAACATGTAATAGAACTCGAGTTCCAGTTTTCAGAACTTGAAGTTTCATAACGTGCAGATAAAACTGGAAGTCAAAACTTGAGGTTTTAGTTTCAAGTTTTCTCATCATGTTATAGAACTCGGGTTCCAAATTTTCAGAACTCGAGTTTTGCAGAACTGGTAATGAAAACTGGAAGTTTTGGATTCAAGTTTCACAAAACTCGAGTTCCAGGATTTCAGAACTTGAGTTCCACAACTGTTTCCCAAAACTTGAATTTAAAACTGGAAGTTTCACAGAACTCGAGTCTTGCTATTTTCCAAACTCATGTTTCATGCCTTACAAAATTCCATCAGTTCAAGAGGTTGATGTTCAAACTCGAGTCCTCACTAGAAGTTTTCATAACTCGAGTTCCTGAGTTTCTGAACTCGAGTCTCAAGAACCTTTTCAACTAAACAGTTTTTCACACATTTTAGAACTCGGCGCTCATTTCCATAACTTGAAGTTTTACAACTGGACTTCAAAACTTGATATCAAAACCTGAAGTTTCAAATAAAAGTTTTTCAACTATTTTTCAGAATTTCCATTGGAAACTCGAGTGTCAAATGAAAGTTTCCCAAAACTCGAGTCATGTTTATTAGAACTGGAAGTTTCACTGCTGAGCTATTAAATTCTATGTTGTAGAACTTGAGTCATGAGATATTAAGAACTCGAGTTCCCTATTCTCTGACACAACCTCTGACACAGCTAAGCCTACGCTTAACCAAATCTTTCCTTATTTATGCTTTGCCCATTTGAATATCACCTGCTCTCATAAATGCTTCATGCTTAGACTTATTAATAGGGAATGGGCATCTCTGAACATGTCTCCAGCGTGGGCTCAACAGATAAATTCACAGACAACAGACATATAGCATGCTAGAGCTATTAATGCATATCGTTGGGCATTGAAGCAAAGTGTAATGGAAACGAAACTCTTTCTAACAAATTAATCTTCATAACAAACACTCGCTTCTTGTCAGAACTTCAACGGCTATTCTTTCTCTTTCAACAAGCAAATATTGTCAGAACAGATGAAGTTTAAAAACAGAGCACAAGAGCCAAAGTGCAATGGAAAATACGATGCTACTCTACAACGGATATATTTTGGCAACATCTATAAATAAGAGGAAGCAACCAATAGAGAAAAGAGAGAGAAGAATATGGAGTCACTGAACACAAAACAGAGAGCGTGGATTCGAGTAAATCCCACAGCATTAAGCCTCTGATATTATTCTTCTCCTAGAGCTTCAATGATTATCTATTTACTCTTTGAGAGAGTAAATTGATTAATCAAAACTCATTGTATTTCCATGAGAAACTCAAGATTGGGATCTTGATATTGTTGATTTGAGTTTGAGTTGAGAAAATAGAGCATGTTGGTCTATGTTATAATGCAGTTTATGGAGTGTGATTCCAAGTGTAACCTTACATGTGGTAAGGGGGTGATTGTAAAGGTTTCTCAAGTACCTACGTTAGAAACTTGAGCGGGTTCATAAATGCCTGGAAACATTTACGGGATTCTCAAGTACCCACTATTACGAACTTGAAACAGCTTTGCAAGTGTCTGTAGAGAACTTGTGATTGGAATGGTTTTCCAAGTACCTGGTTTAAACTTGGATGTTATAATGGATTGAAAATCTCAGAGGAGTCTGAGGACTAGACGTAGGTCAGAGAGGGCCGAACCAGGATAAATTGTCGTGTGCTTATCTTTCTTTTATCTATGTTAACTTATATTGATTTTTCTCTTATTCTATCCGATTTCATACTCTGTTTTAATTAATTATGATTTGGGAATTCTCATCAACTGAGATTTGAAAAGAAAATTTTTGTGACACCCAATTCACCCCCTCTTGGGTGACATACATTCTAACATCCATGAGTTCTATAAATATGAGGACTCATGAGCAAGAGATATACGCAATTCGAATTTGATTATGAGCTACAGAAACCCTAGAGAGAGAGTGAGACGTGAGAAGCACTAGCACGATGTGATTATTGGGAACTGTTCATGTGGATACCGGTAGAGGGAGACAATCAGAGGCGTCGACTCCTTGAAATCATGTGCAAGAATACGAAAAGCTTGTGAAGGTTGTGGGCATTGGGAACCAAAAGATAATCAAACACAAAGGAATCTGTAAATTCAAGAACCGAAAAAGGTATTACACTATCTCCTCGGTCTAAACACTTTTGACAGATCCATACATGGGATTAGAAAATTTAATTTGTAATCATTGCTTCCGCTGTTTGTACATTCTAATCCCAACAAAAACATGCTACAACTTGCTTAAACTTCTTAACTTTGCCAAAATTGTTTCTAATGCTTCCAAAATCCTTTTCTCACTTATACCCTACACAATTTTGCATTCTAAACTCATTGGAAGCATAAAAAAGATCAAATCACACTCCTTCCCTACTGTTCTTCATCTGGCCAAAACATTCAAGAAATAGAGAAAATGAGCTTTTTCAACTTCTATCTTCATATGCATACATAAACATAATGTTGGGATTAGAACGTACACATAATAGAAGAAACGATTACTAATTAAAATATCTAATCCCTCGCATGGATCTGCCAAAGGTGTTTAGACAGAGGAGATAGTATAATACCTTTTGTGTTCTTAAAATTGTATATTCCTCTGCGTTTGGATCTCTCTCAGTTCCTAACGTCCACATCCTTCTCAAGCGTTTATGTGTTCTTGATCTCGATCTCAAGGAGCCAACACTTCTAATCGTCTCCCTCTACTGGTATCCACTCGAACAATACCCAATGACGGTAGCGTGCTAGTGCCTTTAGTTTCATTCTATCTATCTAGGGTTTATGTGGCTCTCAACCAAATTCAAATTACTTGCTACTATTTCTCATGAGTCCTCATATTTATAAAACTCATGGAGTGCATCATGATTCCAGATTAATCTTTTATTAATCTTGAAAATCTAAATTTCATAAATATATAAAGATATTCAAGATCAATCTTTTATTAATCTTGAAAATCTAAATCTTAAAAGATTTCAAGATTAATCTTGAAATTCGAATTCCAAAAGATATTTAAGATTAATCTTGAATTTTGAATTTCAAAAGATATTCAAGACTAATCTTGATTAATCTTGAAATTTGAATTTCAAAAGGATATTCAAGATTAATCTTCATTAATCTTGAAATTATAAATTCAAAAGATATTCAAGATTAATCTTTATTAATCTTGAAATTCGAAATTTGAAATTTGAAACATGAAATTCGAATTTTGTAATTTCAATTTGGATTAATATGATTTGATCAAATCATATTCATTTAATTAATCCAAATAATGAGTCAACGAATTTAATTTATCTTTATAAATTTAATAAATGTTAATTATTTTATTTAGCTTATAAATTAAATATTAAAACTAACATACGTTCACATTATCTATATAATATTAATGTAATTTTGACCCTAGAATTAAAGCACATGTTGGGTTTGTTCATGAGTGCGACCCTGTAGGCCCACATGAAGTTGGCAGTGGACTAAACTGAGTATTAGCCCACAAGTCAAAAGTAGCCTCTAGCAAGACATTGCAACTATCCAAATCATATGGGGATCATTAACACGACGCAACTTTTCATGGAACCACATCACGTCCTTTTTGTCACACAATATCTCGGTCAAGGATGAGGCATGGATGACATCATCCTTCTATTCCTGACCATTACTTTCTTGATCCTTGAGTATTCTGATCTCATAAATGAAAACTCCTTTTCGTTACAATATGGCCATATATTTCTTAGATTAACTCATCAAGGGGCCCAGTAATATCTCTCAACCAATGTGAGGGACAAATCACATCTTGATCACTCACATTACTTCACATGAAAGACCTCCAAGACTGATTATAGCCTTTGTCATCACCCAGTCAAAGGTGACTTTTGACTAAGTCAAAACTCAGTAACTCTCATGTAGGAATCCATGATGATCTCAAGTCAAACAGTATGGTCATGTGATTACATATGAGATAAGATAATGACTTGATCCATGCAGCTTTCTCATAGCGGGTTAGTCTAGCACCTTGTACTTGTACAAGTGCTATGACTTTGACTAGTATCTCTATGCCTTATCAAAGTCATACTGATCTTACTTTATCTTTGCTCCCACATAGTAACTGACCAGGGACATTTAGGACAATCTTCATAATTTACCCATGTATGCAATTATCATAATAAACATGCAAAACATAGTGTAATTAAATGGAGAAAATACATTAAAATAAATGATGTGAGGTACAATGATTGGCCCCTAGGGCAAAATTTCCAACACATAATCCTACACCATTTTTCCATGATTGAACATCATAAAAACATTCATTTCCATGCATGATTAGTGTTAACTAGCAACACCTCTTAAGGTTTGAAATCTAAAATTTCAAAACAACATCCAACCAACACAATCCAACTATCAAGTTGCAAATCAAGCATAGAGTTGGTTTATGGCACTTACCTATTGAAATTCTTTCTCTTCTTCACATTCTCTCTCCTTTTCTCTCTCTAAAATAAATTTTACAAGAGTTGCCCTTCTTGTTTCACTCTTTGGATGAAAATGAAGGGAGGGGAAGGGTATTTATATGCTCTTGATTTACTATTTGCCCTTGAACTTTTACATATTTACAAGATGTGTTGGCTATATCTTGACCCTTGATTTTTAACCCCTTCCAAATGAATAAATCTTATGCATCAAGAATAAGATCTTGCCATGTGTCCATGTGACTCATCACTTGTGATGTCATGGCTTATGCCACCCAATCTGCGGGGCCCACTTGCATTAATAAAGCAATTTTTATCTTTTCAGAAATGCTTTTTTTAGAATTCTTTGATCACTTGAATTGTTTATGGTCATCAAAAATCCCCAAAATTCACAAGACACCTCCATGAGTTTTCTTTCCCCATTCTTCTTCCAGAATTGCCGGTAATTAATTTTCAAAGAAAGCCCATTTTCGGGGTTTTTCTGGGCCTTATATTTTTTTATTTGGAAAACTACTCTTAACATTCTCTTGTGAATAATTTTATAAAATACTAGAATTTCAGAGCTATTTTCTCTTGCTCTGATATCTGATATCTAAAGCTTATGGATATTTTAAATACTTAAATTTAATTAACAATTTAATAAATATCTAAATATTAAATAACATTTAACGTTAAGGAATTTATTTTTAGAAGTGTGTGGTGGTAGCTTTATTGCATGGAAGGTATGAGAGCTTCACATGGAATGTCTCTGGAGACTTACAAATGTTTTTGCATGGCTTGGTTATAAGGAGGCTGATGTCTCCCATAAGTTATTTTCTTTATTAAGAAGAAAATTGTCATAGTCTTCTAAACTATATCCTAGTTGCCAAGGGAGTTGATTCAACTCAAAGGCAGTTTAGCTTTAAGTCAAACAAGCTCAAAATGGTGTTTTGATCTTAAGCCCAAATGCCAATGCTTTTTGTGGGCCTGATTCTTTGAGCATTACAAAACAAAGTTGAAGTTTCAAAAACAAAGTCGAGAAGCAGTATAATCCAATATCATATGAATTATATAAATATTAGGCTTTGAACTAAACTCATTCATGCATGTTGACGAATCATTTTTTATTTTAAAATGCAAATAGATAAGAGAAGAATGAGTATTATGTGGATGCCATTGACTTGTCTAGCAGATGTGTTTGTTTGGGAATCTATTGGGAGAAAGGAGTTTACGGATTTCGAGAAGAATTTACGGAATCCAAGAAGAATTTACAGATTTCGAGGTGCTTTTACGAATTTTGAGATGCTTTTACGGATTTCAAGATGCCTTTTGTCTTGACTTGCGTGCAGTGTTCCGGGAAAGATTTCCCAAACATGCATAGCTATATGAGAGTGAAAGAGAAGGGATTATCGCTACCAAATTGGGGCAAATCAATTGTATGCTAATCCCTTTCCACCCCATCTGTTGCCTTAATTCAACCTGTTTGGTTCATCATTTTTTCTCCTTTTTTCTACGTGGCACATAAGTCAAGATAAAACTCCTCTCACATTCTCACGTCCCATTTGATTTGAACACAAATCACTGATATTATTTCAAACCTCAAATAATTAACTAAATGATTTTACCATTCATTTAATCTCATATCATGCATGCGTTGGGCTAAAAAGACTTGGTTAGCCCAATAAATGGACATGAATGCATCATGTTTGGAAGAAAATGAAGTACTTATAATATCTGTAAGATTGATAATAATAGTAATAATAACAATAATAAAAAAGTATTATTTGAAAAATAAATTAAGGAAAACTAGTTGGACAGAAACAAGGTGATACATAGAAAAAATGATGGATCATTTTTTTTGAATGAATGAATGACCAAGGAATGATGAATCATTACGTGAAAGTGAACTGGTAGTGGAATTTTTATGTTTGTTGCATTGTGGGATATCATGTCCCGCCATGTGTGCATGTATAATTTCCAACTATGTTTGTTTGAGAATTCGTTGGAGAAAAATTTTACGGATTCTAAACTTATATGAGAGGGCTTTGTATCGACTTGTGTGCAACGTGATTGAAAATGAGTTACAAACAAGCACTTATTTTATCCTTATTGTGGTGGATCCCCCGTGGGTCATGAATTCCATAAATATCAGGCCTTAAACTTTAGTACCGGTGACCAAGTAAGGGACTCGCAGGTGTGGTTTGGGACAAAGCTCAGGGCAATATATCAGATGACAAATCAATGTTTTAAATAAAAGGGAAAATGACAAATGAAGTACCTCAAAAATAGTGAATCCCAAAATAGTGATGCGAAATTTAAAATCCCAGAGTGATGATAGTTCCTCAGCGTCTTTAGTAAAGTTTAAAAGAAATGACCTGAATGACCCTGTAACCCATAAAAGCAAAACTTTACGATGTTTGATTTGGCGAGAAAGTGGTGGACTTCATTCGAATGAACCATGTTCATTCGAATGAATGCCACTTTTTAAACCATACAAAAAAGGGTGCGGTTTAAAAAAGTATGCTTTCTAAACCATTCATATGAAAAACAGTTTAGAAAGTCCATCTTCATTCGAATGAGTTTTAAGTTCATTCGAATGAGTTTTAAGTTAAAGAAAAAAAGGTTTAGAAAGTCTAATTCAAAAGGCTGTAACTTCTTCATTTGAAGTCCAAATTTAACAAATAACCTATGGTTGGAAAGCCCTTTAAGTCTACTTTCAAATGGAACAATTTTGATTAGATATGTGGTTTGAGAGATATCATCAAAAAACTGAACATATATCAGGAATAAACGTATTCCAGATATATGTTTGGTTTTTTTATTATACCTCCCAAAACACAAATCCTATGGGTGTGATACCTATTTTATTTGAAAGAGACTTGGAGGGATTTCCATAGATAGGTCATTCGTTAAATTTGGAATTCAAACGAAGGACTTATAGCATTTTGAAGTTAGCCTTAAAACAGTTTGCAAAGCAGACTTTCTATACCATAGCTAGAAGCTCAACTTTCTAAATGCTTTTTCCTATGCTTTCTAAACTGTTCATAGGAAAAAGGGTTTAGAAAGTTGAGCTTCATTCGAATGAGTTTTAAGTTCATTCGAATGAGTTTTAAGTTGAAGAAAAATAAACGGTTTAGAAAGTCTAACTTCAAAACGTTGTAACGTCTTCATGTGAAGTCCAAATTTGACAAATAACCTATAGTTGGAAAGCCCTTTGAGTCTACTTTCAAATGGACCAAGTGTGAAAGGAATTGGATATGTGGTTTGAGAGATATAATTGAAATACCGAACATATATCAGGAATAAATGTATTCCAGATATAAGTTTGGTTTTTTAATTATATCTCTCAAACCACAAATCCTATGGGTATGAAACCTATTTCATTTAAATGTAGAAAAGGACTTTCCATCGATAGGTTATTCATTAAATTTTGACATCAAACGAAGGAGTTACAACATTTTGAAGTTAGCCTTAAAACGGTTTACAAAGCAGAAAATACACTTTCTAAACCATTTCTAGAAGCTACGATTTAGAAAGTATCCTTTCTAAAAAAGTCTGCTTTGTAAACCGTTTTAAGGCTATCCTCAAAATGATGTAATTCCTTTGTTTGATGTCCAATTTTAATGAATGACCTATTGATTGAAAGCCCTTTGAGTCCACTTTCGAATGAAAATAGGTTTTACAACAATAGAATTTATGGTTTGAGAGATATAATAAAAAAATCAAACATATATATGGAATACGTTTATTCCTGATATATGTTCAGTTTTTTATGATATCTCTCAAACCACATATCTAATTCCTTTCAAACTTATTCCTTTTGAAAGTAGACACAAAGGGCTTTCCAACCATAGGTCATTTGACAAATTTAGACTTCACATAAAGAAGTTACAGCGTTTTGAAGTTAGACTTTCTAAATTGTTTATTTTTCGTCAACCTAAAACTCATTCGAATGAACCTAAAACTCATTAGAATGAAGCTCAACTTTCTAAACCCTTTTTCCTATGAACGGTTTAGAAAGCACCATTGCCAGAAGCTACGGTTTAGAAAGTCTACTTTGTAAATTGTTTTAAGGCTAACTTCAAAATACCATAACTCCTTCGTTTGAATTCCAAATTTAATGAATGACCTATCGATGGAAAGTTCTCTGAGTCTTCTTTCACATGAAATAGTTTTCAAAGCCATACGATTTGTGGTTTGGGAGATTAATAAAAAACCAAACATATATCTGGAATACATTTATTCCTGATATATGTTTGATTTTTTGATAATATCTCTCAAACCACATATCCAATTCATTTCAAAATTATTCCACTTGAAAGTAGACTTAAAGGGTTTTCCAACCATAGGTTATCGTTATTTAACAAATTTGGACTTCAAATGAAGAAGTTACAACCTTTTGAATTAGATTTTCTAAACCGTTTATTTTTCATCAATTTAAAACTCATTCGAATAAAGATGAACTTTATAAACTATTTTTCATATGAATGGTTTAGAAAGCATACTTTCTAAACCACACCCTTTTTGTGCAGTTTAAAATGTGGCATTCATTCAAATGAACCCATGGTTCATTAGAATGAAATCCACCACTTTTTCATCAAATCAAACATCATAAAAGTTCTGCTTTTATACGTTATAGGGTCATTCAGATCATTTCTTTTAAACTTAGTTAAAGACGCGTGAGGAAGTATCATCATTGTAAAATTTTAAATTTCGAATCATTGTTATGGATGAGGAGGTACTTTATCTGTCCTATAAATAAAATAGGAAAATTTATTGTGTGGTCCCAAATAACCCACATATTTATCAAAAGGTCCCAAAGTTTACAATATTTAGCCACAGGTCCCAAGGCACCATTGGGGAATTAATTTTTGAGTTGAAAAGATAATTGTGCCCTTATTGCTTGAAAAGGGAAAGCTACTAGTTTGTTTCTCTTCATCTCCATTCGCGTGGGAAGAGTGTAAGACGGAGAACAGGGAAGTGACTGGAGTGAGGAGCCATAACTGTCTTCCACCTTGTTCTTCCATGAATTTGTTCTTCCACCTAGTTTCTGTGCATTTTTTCCCTAAATGTTGGAGAAGTTGTGATGTACGATTGTGCCCTGTATAGGTGGTTTGATGAAAGGGTTCAGGTGGGTTTAACTATTTGCTATTAATTTATTGTTTTCAACTTTGATGGGGAAGCTAGTAACATGCAATGTGTAGTCTATGGTAATGGTTGAAAGGTATGTGGATAGGTTTTAAATGGTGTGGTATGAAATAGGATGTTGTGTGCTCTGTTTTTGTGTTATGTGTGGTGTGTTTCTGAAAAAATGGTGATGTAATGAAGATGGAGGTGTGTGAAAATCTTGGATGGAATGGTAAAATGTAGCAGATGAGGTTGTCAATAAAGGACGTGACAGTTGTGAATATCTGCCTAGGTTGTTAATGACAACTATATGACTGCTGGGTTGGTTTTATTGTAGATTGATAGTTGGTCAGTTTTAGTAGAGGTTGGGGCTGAGTGTGTGGGTATTAATGTCATTATCTCTTTATAGTTATGGTGCTTGGAGGGTGACCTAGTGAAATGTAAAGTATGAAGTGTGGATATTGCTGAGCTGTGTTTGGGAAAGGGTAGCATGTGGGCTCTGTTTTTGTGTTGTTCATGCTCTGTTTCTGATTAAGATTGATGATGGAATGCAGACAAAGGTGAAGATGCAGTGGTGAGAAGGGCTGGAGGCCGAAGGTGAGAAGGAGTTGTTAATGTAGGCAGTGACAGTTGTTAATGTAGCTGGTAAGATTGTCAATAACAACTGAATGTCCTAAGGAAATATAGCTGCTAAAGTTGTTAATGCGTGGGGTGAAGTTGTTAATGACAAGTGTATGGTGCAGGTGGTAGTTCGTAATGGCAAGCTCGTCTACAAAAAATCTAGTATGCTCTGTTCATACAGGAGAAAAATTTGTGAGAAATGAAGCGGTTGGTTTAACGTATGTTGGGGGAATTGTTAGATCAAGAATTATAAAAGAAGGTTTAAGTTATGATGAGTTGAAAACAATGGTAGCATCAATTATGGGAAAAGACAGCAACAATGATGTGATGAAGTTCATCTTGAAATTTGATACAAGCACATTCGTGGACCTTGTAGATAATAAAGGAGTTGAACATTTAATTAAATTCAATGGAGAAAGTGGGCATGTATATGTAAAAGAGAATGTAGATGAATCCACAATTAGAGTAAGAAAGGATCCACAGCAGGAGCTATTGTAAGTTGAATTTCGTTTAGGAAAATGTACTATGAAGTTGTAGGAGAAAGTCATAATCAGTAACATAATGTATTTGTGATTTTGTTGCAGGTTAGATAACTTGTCAGAAGGCTGGGAAGTTATTTCAGTGACGAGAGGCAATCAAGATTCACAAGATTCTCATTCATTGGACTGTGCTGTCCAAATGGTCTGGTAAGGAGGACTGAAATGAGCTCTACAAAATGGAAGGATCTTATATTTGGGGAGGGACAATTGTTTGCCAATTACGTTGCTCTTCGTGAAACATTATACAAGTACAGCATTGCCCACAATTTTGCATACAAGTATGTTAAGAACAACAAGCAAAAGATCATTATCAAGTGCAAGGTTGAAGGATGTACATGGTACTTAGGTGCGTACTCCATGGGAGAGCGGTAAGATACTGAATTTTTGACTATATGAAAAATGACAAGTGAGCACCATCATGATGCTCAAGATAACCTCGTTGTTGCACATGCGAAAGTAACAAGTTTGACATCATCAATCATGGTTGACAGTTTGAGGAACAACATTGATAAGACCTCAAATGAGATTATTAGAGACATGTATAGAGAATATGGTGTATACCTTAACTATTTTCAAGCCTACAGGATGAAGCAACTAGCGTTGAGGCAAAACATGGCAATGTAGACGATTCATACATACCTATTCCTTGGATTTATGATAGGTTAGTAGAGACTGATCTAGAAACGGTTGCACAATGTGAATTCTCAGGCAGTAACAGATTTGAAAGGGTTTTCATTTCGTATGGGTGCTCGATCAGGGGCTTCTTACAAGGGTGTCGTGCCATATTGTATATAGATGGATGTCATTTAAGTGGTCCTTATAAGGGAATAATGGTTTTTGCTAAAGCATATGATGCAAATGATCAACTATTTCCATTGGCAAATGCTATAGTAAGTGGGGAAACGCATGATGAATGGAGTTGGTTTCTTGAGATTTTGAAGCAAATAATTGGCACAAGGGAGATAACTATTGTGTCTGATGGGAATCCTGGCATAATTAGTTCGGTAAGAGAAGTATTTGGAGGTGAGCGTCATGCCTTTTGTTATAGGCATGTGAAAGAGAATTTTAGTGCCGAGTATGTGAGGCTCAATAAAGGGAAGGGACGTACAAGCGAATAAAGGGATAAGGGACGTACAAGCATAACATGAATATAATGTTGCATTAAGAAGACTTAAATCGTTCTCTCTTCCATTAAGGCAATGGGTTAAGACTTAAGGAGATGTAGAAGGATGGGCTCAATCAAAATTTCAGCATAGAAGATGGGATAAGATAACTACGAATGTTGCTGAGTCATTCAACGCTTGGGTTGTGAAAGAGAGAAAGCATAATGTTGATATTTTCATTCAAGAGCATAGGGAAAAATTATCTAAGAAGCTAGTAGCATGCAAAGATGCAATGAAGAATTGGAAAAACGGTGTGGGGCCAAACATTGAGTCAAAGTTGATGGAAGAAGTTAGACGTGCTGAAAATATGGATGCAATTTATTATGGAGACGGTCAGTTTGCAGTTCGAACTGTTGCTAACAACCGAGTCATTGATTTAAGTGTTGATATGGGGTCAAAAAAATGCATGTGCTTGGCATGGCAAATGAGCGAGCTCCCTTGTGCCCATCCATGTGCATTAATCAAGTGCATTCATGCGTCTGTCTACTCATATGTCGAGGAATGCTATAAGTTGGTTGCCCAAGAGAACATTTATACGACACTAATGATACATGTGCCGACGCATGACATGCCACGGGCAGAGGAACTCACTGTGACACAGATGATGACACAAACATTCCTACGTCCACCAATTACAAGAAGACCATCGGTGTAATATCCACCCTTTTCTGTAAACCAACATAGAGGCCAAATCGTTAGTTAGAAGATAAGACAAGGCCCAGAAATAAAAGTACAAAAAGAAAAGATGTCGGTGGACCAAAAAGACCCTGGTCAATTTAGTCCTAAGGCTTTGAGATTACCACGAATGTAAGCCAGGGACATAAATGTCATTAAATATAAAGACCAAGGGCAATATGGTCATTAGATAAAAGAGGCTAAACCAGTAGTCAAAAGTCAAGTTAAAACCCACGGATAGAAAGTACGAAAAAAGTTGATTGTTGTTGGGCCGGAAGTCGCAGAATCGATTTGGCCCGGTGGATGGAAGTCGGAAGGAATAGTAAAGTTAAGCGTGCTCATCCCAGGAGCAATTCAAGGATGGGTGACCTCCTGGGAAGTGCTCAAGGGGTCAGAAACCAATAGATCAAGGGCAAAATGGGAATTTATGAAAAGTTAGACTG
>JANTPZ010115460.1:0-10483 GCA_025593235.1 Vachellia pachyceras
GCGGCGAGGTCGCTCGCGGATTGGCTGGGGGAGAATGTCAAAGTCCCACATCGGAGAGGTTCGGGAGGGTGCTGGGCTATATAAGCGGGCGCGCTGCACGCCCCCATGAGCTAGCTTTTGGGGGAGAGGGTAATGGCCCCGTGACAAGTGGTATCAGAGCCAGCCCTGAACCTTTCGACGCCGCACGCCGCACGCCCGCTGCACGCCCCTGTCGGCGGGGAGAGAGTAATGGGGAAAGGGTAACGGTGTGGTGGTCGTCCGCGGCGAGGTCGCTCACGGATTGACTGTAGGAGAATGTCACAAGTCCCACATCGGCGAGGTTCGGGAGGGTGCTGGGCTATAAGAAGCGGGACGCTGCGCACCCCTACGACACGTGTTTTGGGGGAGAGGGTAATGGTCCCGTGACAAAGGGCATGGCGGGGTCAATGCATCTACAATATATACTTCTTTAATGAGTCATCAAAGGAAAAGGATGTGCTGCATCCATCATTGTACGGAGCTTTGTGATAATGGTTGTGGTCCTTGCAAAAAAAGGGCAACAAGTAAGCAGCAACAGTTTGTATTGTAAAGCATGTCCAAATATATCACATAATATTTGTTTATCCCGGTCTCGTTAATATAGACTAACACAATCTGGTACATACCAAAATAATTAAACATGACCGATGACAATTGGCTCCGTTTGGGAAAGCGATGGAGAAGTGCTTTTACCATTTACGAAGTAAATGTGTGAATGAGATTATCTCGTTTTACAGAAAAACACTGTTGAACGTACTTTCGGGGTGTTCAGAAGCTTTGCCAAACACCCCAATTACCTTTAGTCTTAATACTACCTTTAGTCTCCTTAATATTAAGCACCAAAAGAGGTAGTATATAGAATTCAGTTTGTAGTGTAATACATAATTGCTTCACCAAAAATTGGAGGTGTCAGGGGAACGTGGATAGTTAGTTTAATTAATGGCAATATCGTTTCGACCTGGCCTTATTCCTATTCATACTTCAATCCATTCGGTCTCGCAAAGAATGAAGAAGAGTGCTGGTTGCTGGAGTATTATAGAGCCGAACTCATGGCTTAAGCAAATAACTACTTCGCACTGATAATATGATTAAACAAAACTACCAATAAATCATCATATATACATATATAAATAACTCTGATGAGAATCAACCAGGAACAGATAAAAATTTAAAAGGGGTCTTCTAACCAGTTTGCTTTTTTCCTGGTTCTGGTAGACATCTGAACCAAATTTCATAGACAGGTTTCCAATCAGACCATCCAGTTATGACAACCTTTAAAAAAAAGAACATCATCACACAGCACAACACATTTTGCTTTTAATTCAATTACTAATGATCTTTCTTTTAAAAAAATCAACATGTGAGCTATTGCCTTCCCACAAAAAAAAAACCACATGGCTATTGCTTCATCTCTCTCTCTCTCTCTCTCTCTCTCTCACCTACCCTTATCATGGTGTATTTTGATTTTGACCCCAACAAGTGATTAGTCATTCCTTCTTTGTTTTCTTGTAATTAAAGCTCCTAATCATTAAATTATTTGCAGTGCTGTTTCTCGATTTTTTCTTTATTTTATTCTAAATCTCAATCTTATCTAACATAATGCTAACTTCATTTTTATACATAGCACCCTTATATAACTTCTGATTTTCATACTAGAATTTTAATGGTGACGAGATAAAAGTATGATATTCTAACCATCTAATCTATGATAAAATTTAGGTCAAACTCCCTGATCTAATTATTGGTAGGATCATCAACTAAAAATAGCAACTTTTTATTAGTCAACTTTAAATAATGCTTGTATTATATAATAGGCACTAAAACACAAATTCATAATTCGCAACATTTTTAGAAACAGGTACCAAATTAATTGAGGGATTCGTTTCCTTTATCCTCCTTTAATATTCCCCCCATATTTAGAAAATCTAAATCAGGAAAATATCTTCAAGGACTATGTTTAGAAATAAGTTATATCCTATATTTATTATTAATTCTTTATATAACTCGTCAATATAAAGACTCATGAGTAGTGTCTTGTTCAACAGATGTGAGAAGCAAAAAAGAGAAGGAGCTTTAAGAGGGTAGAAAAAAAAAATTATGGGAAAATCATTATTAAAAAATACAATTACTAGCTAGTTTTGGAATATAAGAAGAAACCAAGGACCAGCTGCTATTTATTTTTCTTGAACGAATTACCATTGCCTGCTACTCCATTCCTATGAGATTTTTTTATGATTACATTCATTCTTTGAAACCTTACAATAATTTTTCCAAAATTTACTCCATTGATTGAATAATTCGAAAGATATTAATTATCCAATAAGCATCATGGTCATTAGAAAAATAAATAAATGCCAACTCAAAGAAAATATAAAAATCTAGAAATTAAATATCCAAGCATTCAAATGGTTTGCCTTTTATGACAAACGCATGCACCTTGCAAATGATCCGACTGTGTGTGTATAAATGGATTGCGTAGGTCATAATGCTTCCTATTTTGTCCACATGCAAATAGGAATCCTAGAACACTCCTCTCACACTGATTATGTCTAAGTTTTTAACCTCTTTATCTTTAAATTTACACTACAAATTGAAGGCGGTTTAACGATGGGCATGGAGATTCAGGAACACACTTCCCAGGTCATGCCATATAATGCAAATTCCTGAACTGGAAAGTGAGACTTTTTCTTTCTTCTGGTCCAACATGCGAGTGATTCATTCATTCTTGCATGAATATGATGGAACCTTATCATTATACTGTAGGTTTCGCGCATGAAGATAAAAGCTACATGCAATGCCTTTCAATGAGTTTTCTCTTCCTATCCAAATCAAAACTTCTTCCTCACTATTCATTTTCCCTTTATTATTTCCCACAAAACCCTAGGCTAATTACTTAAACCAAAGCCTTTAAACCAAAAAAAAAATCTCAATTATTCAGCGTCTTTCATGCTTTAATGTTACAATTAAAAGTAACCCTTTGCTTTGAACTGTTTGAATGACATTTTCAATAGTCAAGTTGCATTTTTTTTTTAATACATTGCCATTACTTATACTTGTATTAGTACAATTTTTTTTCCTTCCTTTCATAAAGTGATGGAGCTCTTTATTAGTGCATGAAAGTACCCTTTTCACTTTTAAATTTTATTTGAAAAAAAGGTTTCAAAAAGATTTAAACTTGGAGGAAAGAAGGATCAGCACCATATTCGAAGGGTTGAAAAATTGTTGAGATGATAGAAAAAGAAGAATGGTGAAAAATGATGATGCATTGGTGCTATTGTGACATGGGAGATTAAGTGGATTGATTACAAGAACTCTAATCATAAACCCCACAGAAAAAAAAAGAACAGAATTTAAACAGAGACATCAATCCCAAAAAGCTACCAATGGCCTCATAATCTAGTATTTAGCTTTACTATTGCACATTATAAAAGGCTCTGCGTGTACATATACAACACCTTCAATAAATAAATCTAAATCATGTACTATTTTTTAAAATAGCTTTTCACATGGCATAATTTATTTTTTTAGAATAAAATATTTAACTGTTTTAATAATAAAGAAACTATAATTCAATACTAAATATTTCCATATTAAAAGGAATTTGTAATTTGTTTTTTACGGAAATTAAATTAAATTTCATTATAAGTGATAAACTATATATGGGAAAAAGGCTTAAGGGTACTTGATCTGGTAGTGTATCAGTTACACTAAACTGTGTCTGAATTCTGCTTACCCATGGGTAAAGGCATCCTGATCACTAAAGTTTCAATTTGGATTAACAGATTGTTTGGATACCAAATGGCTCAAGGGATTATAGGACCCAAATGGACGTTCAACAGTGTTTTTCTGTAAAACGAGATAATCCCCTTCACATATTTGCATCGGCTTACGTAAAAGTACCTATCTACCGCGTTCTGTATATAAATAAATGGCGATGAGAGAGTTGGAAGAGCTGAAGATTTGTCTGTATTAAAATAAGAAACATATGTGATTTATGTAAATTAAAAATAATGTAGTTGTTATGTTTATATTTGATTGAAGAAATCTGTAGTGTGTAGTTGGGGGGAGAAAATAGTGAGGATCGGAGGAGACTTGTGCTTGTTTGGCAAAGCGTTACTTATACCCATAAGCACGTTCAACAGTGTTTTTCCGCAAAACGAGACAATCTCCTTCACATATTTGCCTCGACTTGTGTGAATAAGCCCATAAGTACTTCTCCACCGCTTTACCAAACGGATCCAATAATAATATATGCGTTCATAAGGGATGTGACAGAAAGAGCAATGAATGAATGAACATCAATCACGTGAAAGATTCTCTTCAATCTGCTTTTGAATGCCAGAAAAAGAATTTGGCCATCGTCTTCTCCTTCTTCCCCTGCAAGGAAGCTATATATCGCATAAGCTGGGCATATTTGTCCTCTCTCTCTCATCGATTCAACCAACTTGAGAAAGTGAAAAGGAAGAAAATGCGCCTGTTCATGGAAGAACATGCATCTACCAACCGTTGGTTGGATCAAGTGATAAGCGGCTTGTTCCAGTTTAAGCAAGGTCTCGAGTTCGAGCCTTGTGAATGCAGCAATCACCGTTGGGAAACCTTCCCACCTTTCCCGGGTGCGCGATGCGGGTCGGATTAGTCGGGACGAAACTCCGGAGACCGGACGACTAACAAAAAAAAATGGAAGAACCTGCATCTGATATTACAATCTTATTCTTAAGTACGACTGATATCATTGTATTGATTATCTGGAACAATTAGAACGTAATTAAACGATGCCAACATGTTAATATAATTTAATTGCTCTATAAATGTATTGCCTTCTTGGATCACATATTCACCCTTGTGGTTATTCTAACGTACATCTAGTGTCTATTTAAAAAGCTGTTGGGAAAATGATTTCACGCAATATGAAGTAAGTATGTAAAAAGAGTTTTATTTTGATTTATGTTAAAGTTATTCTAAACGGTGTACCCAAAGAGACTCTGAATTATGCTTCATATATGTTGATAAGAAAGAGGGTGGTGGATAAGTATGAGATGGATGGGAGAGAGATGAGATACGATATCATGGAATGTGTTGGATGAGATTATGACTTGCTTTGGTTGGCAACTAGACAAGCCTCCACACAATATATACATACACGTAGCTTTTTCTATTTAAAATATACCTTATTCAAATCTCCTCTAATAAATTTATCATGGAGTATGTTGGGATGGGATTATAAACTGCTTTCTTTTCTTATTTTGATATGCAATGTATACTGCTAATAATTTAAAATGATAATTAATAATTTTTAAGTAATTTATATTATGCATCAATAAAATTTTATAAAAAGCACCTTATATTTTGAATTGAAGAGAGTATATCAACCTCCTCCCAAGATTGTCTAGGGTTTGTTTGTGATGATGTTCCACTAGCACGTTCCTATAAATCTAGGTAAATTTCTCTTAATATTTATCTTACAGATGATAAATTATGTCTGGAAAAGTGATTTGGTGATTGATAAATTCAGATAGGGAAATAATATTTTTTTTGTTATAGAAATGTGAAATTCTGACTTGGGGACATCCTCTCTCCGACCCCATCACCTGCCTTCCCTTCCATCCCATTATTACTTCCATCGCAAGCCGTTTCTTCACCAGAATCTTACGCCCTTGAGTATTTATTATAAAAAGTTATATAAAACAATGCATTATTAATATTAAAATGCTTTTTTTTTTGGAGAAACACGTAGTTTAAGGAGAATAAAGAAATCTTTAAAAATTGTAAAAGGATAAATTAAAGTTTCAAATTTTCATAATTCTAAATCCGGGTGTTTGGACTAAATAGGGATTACAAAATATTAATGAAAAAACGACATCAGTTAATATTAAGGGATGAAGACACAATTGTCACTATTCATTTGAATGGCAATTTTTTCATTGGGATGAATAGTGTCTCATTTTAACATGAAAACGTTATTCATCTGAATGAAAAATTTTCATTCGAACGAAGATACATATTCAACACTCATCGTGATGAATTGAAGATAATACATTATTCACCTGAATGAAATTTTTTAATTTAAACGGATAATATCTCATCTTCAACACTGCATATAACACTATTCATGATAATGAAAATCCACTATTCATCTTGGATGAATAGTGTCTCATCTTCGACACTTATCACAATGAGTTGAAGATCAGACACTCTCCATTCAAATGAAAACACTATTATTAAAAAAAAATTCATGAATCTTCCTTCTAAAAAATACTCCTTGAGCAATGTTATCTTTTCACTAACATTTTAAAATCTCTTTTAGTCCAACACTTTCATTTAGGATTATAAAATTTCAAATACTGATTTATCCTCTTACAATTTTAAATATTGGAGTGAGAATTTCAGAGTCGAAAAGAGTATTCCGCGCTCCATTCTCTCATTTTTTATGTTTTCTTTGTACGTTATACTAAAAATACAAAAATATGTATTATATATAATATATATGGATATATAGTTATATTTCTATCGGGATTCGGGAAATGAGATATGTGCCACAGGAAACAAACGAACTGAGCAATTCGCTTAAAATTCTTAACACTTATGCCTCCTTTGGTACACAGAATTGATTTGGATGGAAATGGAAATTGATATGAATATGGAGATAGAGATGGATATGAGCTTTAAAATTACGTTTGGTGTGTCATGAAAATGAAGATGGAATCCATATCTTTTTTTATGAATGTTGATTTTTTTTTAAATGTAACAAAAAAGACTATTTACATAAGGGAGGATATTTTGGTCCAAAAAAATTGGATTCCATGGAACCCAAATGAATTTCATAGGTTTGGGTATAGAATTAAAATTGGGTATTTATGTGGAATTGAATTCCACATTGAATTGTAATTCCATCATACCAAACATGCCAACATCATGGAATTCAATTCCAATTCCATTTCCACCCTCCCATTTCCACCATACCAAACGAGGCATTAGTAAATTAGTGAGAGGGCATTATGGGAAATGCAGGTGGCAGTTGCGGTGGTGGATTCTTTGATTGCAACTTGCAAGCATCCGACAAATCCAGGGGAGATGCGGGAAACCGGGGCGATCCATTTCAGAATTCATTCAGACTGGATGTTCAAGATAAGTACTTTAAGAAAATTAAATTAAATAATTAATTTTGAATTTACTGTATCTGATTTAAATAATGGGGGAGCGAGAGAGATTCTCAATTCGGTCCAATAGAAATGGAATCTAACGGTTGGAAAAGCTTGTCCTTTTAAGTTCAGGAATAAATAATTTACAAAATTAAAAAAAGAAAATAGAAGAAAAGCATCTGTTGACGGTGTAATGTTCCAGATGTAAATCCAAGGCAAAATCGAAAATGGGTCGCACTTGAATTAAGATTCCTTATCTCTACAGCTCTGACACGAAGTTGAGTTGAGCATCATCAAACCAAGTTCTTCCCCTGTAATTTCACCAAGCGCACCCTTGTACGTGTACGACACCCACCAATAATACCTCGCCTAGTGTTTCCTTTCCGATGATAGATTCCCTTACTCTTTTAATTTTCTTTTTCTCTTGAAAAAAAAATGTGCCGATAATCGGTACACATTGTACATAACAAGATCCTAAATACAGTTATGCCCTTTTCCTTTAGACCCGATCGAACAGTAAATTAAGAATAAGGGAAATTTGTAATCTTATCCTAAATAAAAGAATTAATAAATGAAAGGTTTTAAAGATTCACAAAATTACTATAAAGTTTCAGGAGTAGCTACTGAGGTTGTCAATTACTTCTGAAATCGTTAGAACATTTTGTTCATTAATTTTTCTATTTATAACCTGAATGTAAATTTCCCTAAGGATAATGTGCTATTTTCCCCTCCGAAGGGGCTTCTTATTCTGTGAACAAATTTAAAAAAAAAAGTGGCAATGGCATTTTTTCCTCAAAAACATCCTACAAGTTGAATGCATAAAATACAAATAAATCAATAAGAGAAATTTACATTCAAGTCCCAAATAGGAGAATTAATGAATAAAAGGTCTCGAAGATTCATAAAATTATCATAAGGTCCCAAGAGTAGCTGCTGAAGTTGTTAATGAAGGCTAGTAAGGTTATTAATGACAACATCAGCAGCTACTCTTGGAACCTTTTGATAATTTTATGAATCTTTATGACCTTTTATTCATTAATTCTCCTAGTTAGGACCTAATTGTAAATTTTTCAATCAATAAAGTGTTGGGAAAAAAGAGGTGGAAATATATATATGCATATATATATATATATATAACAATACACGTGGTGGAATCTCAATCAAGAGCTATATTCTAACCTTGGTGGCCTTGTTGGTTCCAAAAGCAGATGATTCTTGACTTATCGAAACAGGAATACAAACGTAATTCAGAATATTAAACTAGAGTGATAACTTTTCCTACTTTGACCCATGATCACATATAATAACAATATTTATGGTACTCTTGAATATCGACCACTCCTTTGTTATAATCCCATATGATCTAGCTAGCTACTCTGGAGAATCATTCAATCCTACCTTTTTTTTTTATGACTTGAAAGTTTTAAGTAAAATAGTAAAAGCTGATTTTGTTGACAATTAAAAATGTAGTAATTCTTATTATACTAAAGTGACGGCTTGAATTTTTTTTTCTAATGTAAGAAAATTGCTGGTGAAAAACTAACAAGTATGTCTGCATGCACTTTTTAAACCTTAAAAAGGTATTGGTCTGCTGGTGAGTTACTAAAATTCAATATGCTGTGCATTTGGGAATGCAAACATGTGTTTGTTTGGGAAGTCCGTTGGAAGAAAGGAATTACAGCTTTCGAGGTGATTTTACAGATTTTGAGATGGTTTTTATGCATTTCGAGATGGTTTTTACAGATTTCAAGATGGTTTTATCTTGACTTATATGCACCGTTAGGAAAAATGAGATTCCAAACCAGTATGATAATGCACCACTCATATACTATGTATGGATGACAATAAGATAGATAGAGTGAGGGTATTGTTTATTACTTATCTTGATTATTTTGTCATAGGTGTCTATAAAAATTGAGTACAATTATCAATCAAGGTTTGACATTCCAGCATATGTTTTATACTCATGAGAAGGTGAGATAATTTATTTAAACAAATAAAAAAGGGGCTTTCAAGTGAAAAAACAAAAAAATGAGATAAACTCTATTAAAATAACAAATCTTTATCTTACTGGTAGAGTCAGCTATATAGATCATAACGTCGCTATACTCTCAACAATACAATATTTACGTAGATTATTAACTAAAAGACCTTGTTCAATAAAGGTTTTTATACTGCTTAATTAACTTTTATTATTGACACATACCTTGAATCGTATTCAAATCACTTAAAATAGTTTTTCTATCATTTTCCCTTCAACACACATTTTTTTTTGTGAATGAATTTTAGGAAAAGGATTGGGCTCATCCACAATCCAAAGGCATGACACCTAACTCATGATCCACTGGGACCTGTTCCTACAGGCACGGGAGCATGTCAAGTAAGCCCTTTAGTTCTGGCCACACAGGTAGGTCAACCCAGCTTCACTAAGCTGTGGTGATGCCTCCCCAAACGCCGTGACTGGAGCCACAACAAAGTGACACTCCCCCTGATCGAACACTCTCCCTTTAGATGAGAGTACTAGTCCAATCCTTTCGTCAGTTGAACCCACGAACGATGGGTTCAACACATATTTATCATCACAAGTCTTACTTTTTATCACACATTTATCATTACCTCCACTCTATGTATAATGTATATATTGTTTATAATCAACCAGGTTATGAAAACCGGATCGGACCGGCCGGTTCGTACCGGAAACCGGCGAACTGGCCACTGGTTCGGTTCGGTTTAGCATTTGACCCCGGGTTGGGGTCAACCCGGGATTGACCCGGCCAGTTTTAAAAAATATTTTTTTTATTTTTTTACAAAATTTATTATGATGAATGTAAAGTTATTGTATTAGAGTGTGATATGACAATAGAAACTACAAAATATAAACTACAACTTGAGGAATTATGATTTTCTTCATCAATGGAATGCATATATACTTCTGAAAAAAATAGGGGTAAGATGAATGAAGACAATGCAGTCAATTATAGTATAAGTAGAAGAATAAATCTATATACACCCTAAAAGAATACAAGTTGATATTTTCCCACATAACATTCTTCTATACTGTCATTTTGTTGTATGTTGATTGCTCTTATCCCATTTGTAAAATACATGGAGGATAACATTTTGGTGTTTGAAGGGGAAAAACAAATTGTCCCCTTACCATATATATTGATATTTTGTTTGGATGAATATTTTGAAACAGTAAATAATGTTGGATAATAGATAATCTATAAGTATATTGTTAATTTGGTAATTGTTATTTTGTTAATAATGAAATTTACTACTTATTTTCAATTTTCAATTCTAGATAATTTGCTTGTGTTAATGTG
>JANTPZ010115461.1:0-12117 GCA_025593235.1 Vachellia pachyceras
TAGACTATATGTTGTGATGTTTTAAGTTGTAATGTAATATGTAATATGACTTGGGTATGTATCATGGACTTATGATAACTAGTATATGCTTTAAGAATGTCCAATTACATGGATTAATGTGGTTAAGAAAAGTTTAGAAATCAAAGTGATAAGTTATGAAGTAGGGCTGAAATTTGACTAAGTGCTGGAAGTAAAGTTGGTCATTTTCCCTACTTTGCCCTGTCGGGAAACAGAGTAATTGAACTTCAAATGAGTTGAAATTTTATGGAAAACTAGCTCACATTTCAAGGTTTAAAATGAGCCAAAGATCACTGGAATTGGAATTTTGCACAGAAAGTTATGAATGTTCAAATTTGACGAAAAATCACAGAAAATCCTGGGAAAATGAAAAATTACCATATGAACAGTACATTTTCACGAAAGAATATGTACCAATTGGACTAGTTACTGTTCAAATGAGTATTTTTTTCTCATAAAGGAATTTGTAAGCTTCAAATAGAAGTTGGAACCACTCGATTTCAATTTTTCTAGAATTAGTTGTGAATTCTCAAATTTGGCCCGAAAAATTGTGAATAGTAACTTTCTTAAAAATGAAAGTTTTCATTTTGGTTCCCTTTCACAATGTAAGATGTTTGAGGCATTAATTGGTTCCAACTTATCATAGTGGAAGCTAAGAGGGATAAATAAGAGGTGCCACACAATCCATGGAAAATGAAGAAGAGATCACAAGGAGCTAGAATATGTGTAGCTTTAGGTATCTTAGCCTGTTACCTTAACTTTTCCTCAAGCTTTTCTCCTCTTCTTGGAAGCTTGAATGGAGTCTTCTTTCTCTCTTTTGCAGCTGCAAATAGGTCGGCCAAATGGGAAGGTAAACGCAGGAAAATTTGCTTTAATTAAATCCCACATTAAGAGATGGAAGGTTAAGATTAATCCTTAATAATTAAGTTAAATCCAAAGGCTTAGATTTAGCCACTTCTTTAGCAAATGTCCACTTCTCATTGGCTCATTAAAAGTGACTAATAATTTCTGTAACTAAGGGGTAAAAATCTGGTTTGGCTAACCAAACTGACCCCGTTCGGTTACTTTTACCGATTGCATTTTTTACCGGTAAACTTAACTTTATTCTAGTAAATCTTTTTTTACTTTTCCGGAGATATTTTCTTCCTCAATTAATCTCCATATTTTCATCTTGAATATAAAAAATTATTATCCCCAAAACACCCCTTGACTTCCTTAAATTTTATAGGATTAATTTATCCTGTCCAAAATCCCTGAAAACATATAATCGGAGAGCAAAATTCTTTTAGGGCCTTAAAAATACTACATTTTTCACTGATTCTCTAGCCCTTTTCCTTTTCCCAAAATTCTCTCTAGATTTTCCAAAATTATTTTTTGGAATAAATTATATTTCACGGATTTTCTGGTCTTTTTCCTTATTTTAGGGGAAATCACCTTAATCATACAGTGGGCAATAATTTTATTAAGTATTATAAAATTCACTGAATTTTTCTATGTCCTGAACTCAACTGATTAATCAAATAATTATTTTCGGCCATTAAATCTTCAAAATTCTATACGTAAAATTCTAGGCCGATTTTCAACAATCCGTCGAATCTCTGTCAATCAGTGAGTTCTGCTCTATCTTTTAGGCATTTATGACTTTTTCTGATATTTTGGTCAATGGTTGACTTTTTGACTTTGACTTTGTCAAATAACCAAAATGCCCTTACACTTTCTCTTAATGACCAAAATGCCATTTCACAGTCTAACTTTTCATAAATTCCCATTTTGCCCTTGACCAATTCCCATTTTACCCTTGAACTTTTGGTTTCTAACTCCTTGATCACTTCCCAGGAGGTCACCCATCCTAGAATTGCTTCCAGGGCGAGCACGCTTAGCTTTAAAGTTCTTACCGACTTCCATCCACCAGGCCAAATCTGATTCTGTGACTTCTGGCCCAACAGCATTAACTTTTTCCGTACTTTCTATCCGTGGGCTTTAACTTGACTTCTGACTACTAGTTTGACCTTTTTTATTCAATGACCATATTGCCTTTTGTCTTTATACTTAATGACATTCATGTCCCTGGCTTACATTCTTAGTAATCTCAAAGCCTTAGGACTAAATTGACCAGGGTCTCTTTGGTCCATTGACATCCTCTCTGTCTGTACTTTCATTTCTGGCCCTTGTCTTATCTCATATCTATCGGTTTGGCCTCTATCTCAGTTTACAGAAAATGGTGGATATTACAAATCATCACCTACATCAAAATAAGATAAACCAGCCATATTAAAAGTAGCACTAACATTATACTCACCAAGCAATTCAATTTTATAAGATTATCATTTATTCTCTCAAGCACTTGAAATGGACCATCTCCTCTTAGAACCAATTTTGATTTTGTTTGAGTTGTAAATCTTTCTTTTCTCATATGCACCCACACCCAATCTCCAGGTTCAGAAAGCACACGTCTTCTTCCTTTGTTGGCCATGAATGCATATTGCTCATTTTTCTTTTCGATCTATTGTCTCACACACTCATGAACTTTCTTCACCATTTCAGCTTTCTTTTCCCATTAAGACCTGCCCACTCATCAGTAGGCAATGGCAATAAATCTAAAGGGGTTAATGGGTAAAAGCCATACATAATTTCAAATGGAGAATAATCAGTAGATGAATGCACACTCCTATTATAAGCAAATTCAATGAATGACAATCAATCTTCCCAATTTTTCAAGTTCTTTTGAACCATAATCCTAAGCAATTGAGACAAATTTCTATTAACAACTTCAGTTTGTCCATTAGTCTATGGATGACAAATGGTAGAAAACAACAATTTAGTACCAAGCTTACCCCACAGGACTCTTAAAAAATGACGCAAGAATTTTGTATCCGTATCAGAAATAATACTTTTAGGAACACCATAGAGTCTCACAATTTCTATAAATAACAAGTCAGCAATATATATGGCATCATCAGTTTCATGGCATGCAATGAAATGTTTAGTAAAATCACAAAAGCAAATATAAGAACCCACTCTTGAGAAAAATTAGAGTTCCATGTGAAGGAACATTTCCAACTTCAATATAAAGAATGGCGACTTCATATGATGGATGCCCTGTGATGTTTAGTAAATTCACTAAAACAAGTTAAGAACCCCTATCCTTCGAAAAAATTGGAGTCCCCTATCAAGGAATATTTCCAATTTCAAAATAACAAATGGCAACTTCATTATAGTGAATGCATTTTGGCATTTAGTAAGTTCACAAAGCAAATTAAGAACTCGTGTGGAGTCCCGTGTGGAGGAATCTTTCGAACTTTAGTATGACAAATGCCAACTTTATTATAGTGATTGCCCAGTTGTATTTGGTAAATTCACAAGGAAATTAACAACCTCCCACCCTTGGGAAAAATTGGGGTCCCATTTAAAGGAACATTTCCAACTTTAATATAAAGAGTGCCAACTTTATTATAGTTATGCCTTGTAATGTTTGATAAATTCACAAAAGCAAATTAAGAACCCTCCACTCTTGAGAAAAATTGGACTCCCATTTGAAGGATCATTTTCAACTCCTGTACAACAAATGTAAACTTCATTATAGTGAATGCCTTGTAGTGTTTAATAAATCAAAAAAGGGTCTTTCATCTAATCTATGAATTGCTTTAGATATTAACTCAGGGGCATCTTAGTCTTTTCATAAAATTTCAATATCTCATAATGGTCCATTAGGTCTGGTGGGGGATTATGCTTATTGGAAACCCTTTTTTGTCTTTTCTCTATTTTAAAGGTAGTTTACTATCATTTTCCCAAAAATTTACAAACTTGATGTGGGATGGATTGAGCTTTCACTTTTAACACTAATGCAAATTCTTCAGCTAACTTTTATATTTAGAATTAGAGAGAGTATTTAGAAAAATAAGAAAATAATGTGTGGATTTTGTTTATTTATCTACTATAGATGAATCATATGTGAGTCACTATTATATATTAAATATATGCAACTCTTTTAACGTGAAATTAGAACCTTGTTCTCGCCGGCCAAAAAGTCAGTCTTTTCCTTCGCTTTAGAATTACGTAAAATGGGCTTTTGGCTGGAACAGAATTACGTATAATGGGCTAGGCTCAGGATACAAACAGGTGAAACTATCAGCCTGCTAATACTGGTGGAAGGAAGAAGAGTGAAACTACAATGTTAAAAGCCCAAACAAACTGTTGAAAAGGAAAAACTAGACGAACATATTTTAGATAAGATGCTAGCAAAAGGTTGATCCATTTAGTAAATAATGAGTTCACAAATAAGATATTGAGTTCAAATTAGTTCAAGTCTTTCTCATTCCATTTTGTTTTTCACTTTGTAAAAAACCTTTTCAACAAGCTAAATGAACTGATATGTATGGGCTAAAATTCCTACTAATTGAAACAATCCTTTTTCTCTCTTTTTTGCCCCTTTTTTAAACAAAACAAGCTTAGATTATCAATTATGCATATCGATTAATTATCTTGGTATTAAAACTTGTGTTAATTGGCCATATTAGTGAATTGATAAATCAATCTCCTCATTGGTTTGGATGAGAGTTTTGAATGAGTCAACTATGTTGTATTTTATATTTTCTTTCTCCTATTATGGCATGAAAAAACATCATTCTGAGTTATAAAAATAGTAGCCTATCATATTTGTACTACAATATAATGTTTTTGCTTAATTATGTGTTGTTTATGCATGAATGTTCCATTTACTTGTGGATTAATGCTTTTTTATTTAAATAATAATCAATTTTAGGGTTATATATGACACTTTGTATATTTTAATAAAATTATATTATTTAATCCATGCTTGGATTGACTCTAATTCACCGGGATCGCTGATTTAACTTGTTAAGTCTTAAGTACCCTGCCAATTATTCTTCTCTAATCCTATTTATGGGGTAAAAAGAGTATCTTTTCTCTCTTTAATTGATGAGCCTTATCATAGAGGCAATCAAATAAAAACTAATCTAAATGCAATATAGTAATACTAATCTAAGTTGATCTCTACGTGGAGCCTATATTTAATTCCTAAGTAATTTAATATAAATAATAAATTAACCAAAAATTATCAAATGTAATTTTACTAACTAATTAAATTGAATAAATATACTTAAATTTTACAAATTGGATGTTCTAGGTAATTGAATCCACTAATCTTCCTTGTCAAATTTTAATATTAAGTTCTTCTGTTAACTAAGCATAAAGACTAGTAAGTTCTTCTGTTGCTCAATTTAACTTTTTAATTTAATCTAAACATAGATTCAATTAATCAATTAGGAATATCTTAGTACTTAACTCATGTTAGATTTATAAAGATCTTCTTTACCTCTAATTAATTCCTAGAAACCTAACAAATTAATTAATTTCGAGAGAATAAAGAAAAGCAATTGAATAACAAAAGTGTTATAGTCCATCACAATCCAAAGTACCAATATAACACAAGCATCAAAATCCATATTATATTAACTGATCATAATCGTCTTCTATACATATAAATCATAAATTTTAACAACAAAGAATTACAATCTAGTACATATAGAGATTGGAAAGTGAAATTAAAATTTAAAGAACCCAACTAATTATTAAAGAACTCATTAGTTTCTTCATCACCTATCGACAATGAATCTAACCGCTCATAATTGGCCAATTAAATCCCCTTAAATCTGGAACTTCCATGAAGTGGTCTGCGAATGATGAAGCTTCGTCTTGGAGGTGGGTGGCGCTGTGTGGAGGAATAGATATAAATGGATGAAGAGAAGGAATCTCCAGGGGGCGACTTCTGTTCTCTCCCGTGGCGGCTTGTTCTCCAGGAGCGTGTCTCCTCCAAGTGGCGGCTGACCTCCTTGCGTGAATGAATGTGTTGGCTATCCACGTGAAAAAACTAACCTAACAATAACAACAACAACAATAATATAAAATAAAAAAAAAAAAAAAAAATAAATAGATTTATGAGTTTGGTCCTTATCTATATTTTTATTTTTATTTTTTTCAATTTATCTTTTGATCCTAATTTCTTTCAAAAGTACCTTTAATTTCATGTAATTTCGTTAATCATAATTAATGCAATTTAACTCAATAAAAGCCCACGAATAACACTAAAATCCCTAAAAAAGCTACAATTTCACTTAATAAAATATGATTATTTCATCAAAATAATTCTCTTCATTAAAATTGTTATATGAATTTAAGTTGTCTTTAAACTTCTCCATTCTCACTCTTCTATCATATTAAATAAAAATAAAATTGAAAAATCTTCAAGTTTAAGACAGAGTCAAAGAGGCTTAAGGCTTCTTTTTTTTTAATTCAGGTGAAACATATTGGAAGCACCTTATAAGATTTCTGCCATTGAAATTTGAACAACAATTAGAAATAGCCGCTATTACCCTAGTATACTGAGGAACAAAAGGAGGAGTCTGCATGAGGAGATGCTTGCGTTTGATTAGCTAGTCGGTGCATGAGGAGATGCTTGTGTTTGATTAGCTAGTTGGTGAGGCAATGGCTCTTCAAGGCGATCATAATGATCACATCACAGTACACACAATGCCAAATTAGCATGATTTAGATTTAGAGGGAGCAGGGACCAAAATCTGAACCACACTATAATATCAACCTCAATTGTCCACAATGCCCATTTGCATCATCATTAAACGCAATATGTGCATAGTCCACTACCCTGTCTTTTGTATCTCAGTGAAATGATTGTTGAACACATTAAATGAATCCGTCTCTTTCCTTATTTCATGTTTGTGCGTTTGCATTTATGTTGATCAAATATTTGTGAAGGTGCACCTAATAGTTGATTTACGGTCTGAATTAGTCAATATATATGCTTTAACCTTTGTTCTATGACGTTTATTATTTAAAATGCTTATCAGACGACGAGAACAATAGGACTAAAAAATTGTGCATGTAGTAGTTATTTAGTGTGTTTGCTTGATTATCGTAAGATGAACTTGCATTATCTCATTTCCTGGAAGCATAAGATATATTTTAAACAAATTTAATCACCATGCATGTTGTAAAAATGAGCATTGGTCAACAATAAAATTTACAAGAATTAATCGATTCGTTTGGCTCCACAAGATATTATTTTCTCTGATATTATATATATATATATATATATCTCTCTCTACTACTCTTTCAATTCTTTTAACTTATGCGTGTTCATGTCTCTTTCCATAAAAGACCACGTCTTCTTTGAGTAACCATTTTTCGATAAAGATTTGAACTTTAATGCATCATATTGTAATTATAAGAGAGCCATGACGTTCCACAAGCTTTCTTGGTAAGAACTCCAATGCTTGTGTGTCTCAAACGAGCCATGCGTAAAAATAAAATTAATAAACATATCACAAATCTCTGGGAGAATATCCGAAGAACTCGAACATTAATAGATGCGAATAGTAGCTTCCATACAGACATATTTCGGTGCTTTACGTTGTACGAACTGGAACACCGATACACTCTTTGACCCTCTAACTCACCCTCAGATTTTCCACTACAAAAGAAAAAGAAAAAATAATACAAATTAAGGTTCATGGAATAATGGCTTCATTGATTAATGTTCATTTCGTCTTTCCATATGCTGTATCTAAGATACAACCACATCCTTTGTATAAAAGTAGTTGATTTTCTTTAAAAAATTAAGAAAACTGATTGCATTAATTACAAGTATTTATACTTGTTTTTTTCCCAAACTAATTTACTTGACTTATAAATTGATATATAGTCTAATTATATACATAAGTAAATATTTTTAAATAATTTATTGAATTTCTTAATCTCTTCAATAAAAGTTAACTAAATCTTTTATTAAGAATACGGAGTAGTGTAGTCTGGACCAGGGTTTTGAAGGGTCGACGTCGTAACAAGCACTACCTGGTATATTCATTGCTTCTGCTTGTCTTCTTCTGTGATTCTCTTCTCTGTACTTAAGTTGGAGCAGTTGTTCAGTGCACTAAGTGAAAAAGTCACTTTGATATGTGCCATTTTGGTAAACATGTACTCTTCTCCTAATTAATGGGGCATCTATTTCTAATTTTATCAATTGTATTAAATTATTTCTATTAATACTGCTTCAAAAATAATTAAATAAAGAAAGCGAAGGAAATTAAGGAAGATCATTAGAGTTTTTTTTTAAAAAAAATGCATGCAATATTAACTAACTTGATATCAACTGTGAGACTTAACTTTCATCTTTCAAACCAATGAGAAATATAATGTATGAAAAAAAAGTCATCGAAGAATAATAATGATGAATGTTATTTTGTCGTTGTCAAAGATAAGGTAAATACAATTAACGTTTCATTAAACTCAAAGTCTGATATTTTCTTCCTTCAGAGACGCCCATATTACTGATGAGTACTCACGTCTTGCATATAAAATGATAAAAAGAATTATACTTCTAGTCATAATTTTTTATTGTGATTTAGTAGCAAGAATAAAATAGGGATACGAAATATCATTGTATATCCTGTGTGATAAAACTAAAGCATTTTTTGTTTGACCCGTGGTTCGTCATTTTATTTTAATTTAGGTAGGCTAGTTGATTTCATTATGGATGTGGATCAGATTGTTTCTTTTTTTTTCTTTCTTTTTATGTGGACAGAGATTCTCTATGATATTAAATTTTTTCGAAGTATATAATTGGTTTTTAGCCATCATACGTTAACATACAATATTAAGTCTTATTTTTAATATAAGATCCATTTTATAATTCAATTTCTTCAATAAAATGAATTTTAATTATATTAAGAACCAGATGGATACTTTTTATGCTAATTTAATTAAGATAATGGACTGATTAGAAAGAGTCTATTTCGTTTTTGGCCAAAACCTTTTGATCTAAGACCCATAATTTGGTGTGCATCTAGCTGTACAAGTCACGCGCATGCGATTACTTTTGCGACTCAAAATAATTTAATATACAATTGCACACTTTATAATATGAGTAGTGAAATTTATTATGGTTAATGTAGTTTTTGGTTCTTTAAATTTGTTTTGATTTTGATTTGGTCTCCCAAATTTTAAACTGTGTTTTGGTTCTTCAAGGAGCAAAATGCTTGAGGTCTTTATTAATTTATATTGAATAATGTTTTAATGGAATGAAAATTGGGACTAAAACCTATAATTTAAAACTTGATGGATTAATGATTATATTAACCCAACTTATTACTATTACGGTCTTTACTGAAATTTATTGTGCAACACCTCATTCCAACAAGTCTATATACTTGACAAGTATGTCCCACATATAACCAAAACGGTTTTCGAATCTCCAACTAGACAAAATATGTATATATTTAACCCCAAACAACAAAAAACTCATAATATCAACTTTAAATATGATATATCAAGTGCTTAAGAGTTCCTCGGTACCTTCCCTACTCTCCTGCTAGGTCAATCACCTAAAAATGTTGATATGAAGAGATGAGATAACGTTTCAGTAACCACTGGAATTTCTAACACACAAGCAAATAACGTATATAATTTAATAAAGAACTAAACTTTTACACGCACGCACACTCGCACGCACACATATGTATCGTGAATATCACATACAATCTAGTGAAAATCCCACAACAATACTACTTCAATTCTGAATTTTCAAAAAGGTCACTCTAGTAAGCAAAAGGACACACTGTCAAATGGTAGGATTCTGGAATTTTAATATTTATCCAAAAAGGTGAAATTTTCCTTGAGTATTAAAAAAAGGGGAAGGCATGCGCAACACTTTAAGTAATGCAATTTACAACACTGCTAGCCATTTTCACAATTTCGATCATGTTATTTATAGCTATTTTTAATCAAATCAATATGAGTGGGAATCAATAAGGGTTATTATTTAATCTGCTTCCTACACTAGCAGTGATATTGGCAACACCTCTAGACATTTTTACAACTTCAGTAATGTTATAAAAAAACTCATTCTTTTGTATTATTTAACTCATTTCCTACATTTGTAATGATATCAACAACACATTTATCTATTTTCATAACTTTGGTAAAGTCATTGATAACATTGTTTAGCACTTCAAAACCTGGAATTCAATCAAGTGTCAACATTTAAATTGTTTCCTACATTTATAATTAAATTGACAACATCTGAAGTCATTTGAACAACTTCAGTAATGCTATTAACAACTCATTCTTTTGCATTATTTAAGTCATTTCCCGCCTAAGAATGAGTGTAGAATGTTGATAATGACACTGCTAAAGTTGTAAAAATGTCTAGAGGTGTTATAAATAACGTTGCAAGTGTAGGAACACCTTAAATAATAACCGTATCCCCCCCCGGGGGATTTGAAGTGATTAAAAAAGCTTGAAATAACATTACCGAAATTGTGAATATGATTATAAGTGTTGTCAATTTCATTACTTAGGTGTGACCCGTGCCAAAACAACCTCTCACTTAAACCCGAAGTTAGACAAAATGAAATTTATGTTATTCACGATTGAAATTTCCACAGAGGGAATAATGATTAACAAAAATACACATAATGGGTAGCATATGCCCAATACATAATATAATAACATCAATTAGTAGCTTTACGTTCACCAAAAGATCAAAATAATTGAAGAGTATGCATAGACTAAAAGTATGGCAATATATGCATCTCCCACTTTAACATCTCAAAAGGGAAGCCCTATAATGAACACTACAACACTAAGCCTCCGTCTATTTTCCTTCCTGTTTATTTGTATTGGGTCCCTCTCCTGAAAAATGATAAACTACGGGATGAGACATAAACAAATATATAGGCAAGGTTATAAAAGGTGAAGCCTAAAAAATTCATTTAAAAGGGTATTGTTAAAATTTATAAATAAAAGTATTTGATTGACGATTTAAACACTCAACATAATGATACACATTAAACAGAAGGGTTTGTAGGTTCATAAAATTCCACAAGAATCAATTAGTATTACAATGTCTGTCAATCATTGAATAACACATATTATACACAATTCATGTTATACATTAAACAGAAGATTTTGTGGATTAATAAAATACCACATAATTCAATAAGTATCTCAGTGTCTGTTAATCACTAGATAACATATATTATACACAATTTCCTCCGCCAAGCTCCTCATTATCTTCTATGGCGTGGACTTTAAACCATGATGATAGAAGAATTGGCCAAAGTCAACCATGACAGGGTCCAAGATTCACGAGAGTTGACCATTCTCAATGTAATATCCATAATTTCATACTAAATGAAATAAAGGCTAATCTAATGATTATGATGATGAATTAGAGACGAAAAGTAGAAAGATAAAAAAGAACGAAAGACTAAGGGCCGAAGTTCAGACACGGAGTTCTGTGTGAATTCCAAAATTAAGTATATTTACCCTTGAAGCAATATGAGGATGGGAAACCTTATAGGAAGGAACCCATACGTCATTTAATAAAAGACCAAGGACATAAAGGTCTTTTATTATCAAAAGTAAGGGCAAAATAGTAAATTTTGAAAAAGTAGAGAAAGTAAGGGCAAAATGGTAATTATGAGAAAGTTAAAGGGTATTTTGGTTATTTGACAAAAGAAAAGTCAAAGTCAAAGTCAAAAAGTCAACCAGTTGACCAAAATATCAGAAAAATTTACAGATGCCCAAAAAGATAGCTCTCTACACACCGGTCGCAATGACGTAACACGGATTTTCCAAATTCGGACCCGATCTCCGTCTACGGAATTTTGAAGGGTAAAAGAGGAAAAATAATTATTTGAAATATCAGGAGCTCTTCAAAAATTTGGAGAAAAATATGGAAAATCCAGTGAATTATGTAGTAATTAATAAAATTATTACCCAGTATATAATTAAGACGGTTTTCCCGAAAATTGGGAAAAATACACAAAAAATCCCCGAAATATAATTATTTCAAAAATTAGTTTTGGAAAATCTAGATGGCATTTTGGAGAAAGGACAAGGGCATGAGAATCAGTGAAAAATATAGTATTTTTCAAGGCCCTAAAAGAAATTTGCTCTCCGATTGTTCCGTTTCAGGGATTTTGGACAGGATAAAGTAATCCTGTAAAAATGGAGATAATTAAAGGGTATTTTGGGAATAATAATTTTATTATATCCAAGATG
>JANTPZ010115463.1:0-10411 GCA_025593235.1 Vachellia pachyceras
AAAGTTTATTATTCTTAGGAGCTTCAGGTCAGATAGTAGTTTAAGGATTGGTGGGTTAGACCAGGATCAACCCCAGTCAGACCAATTATATTAAAATAATAGAATTTAGTAAATAATAAGTAAAACCTAAAATATTATTTTATTTTACTCATATTTTAAATTTTAAGAGTTTAATTAAATATCAATAATAAAAATAATTGGGATAAAATGAATTAACTTTATCTTATTTTCTCATGAGTAAATTTGTTTAAATAAAAAATTAAATACTAATTTTGTTACCATATTTATTGAAAAATTAATGAACAACATTCCTACTATGATTGCATTTCTTTAGTGTTTCTAACTTTGAAGTTTTTTCCTCTTTTAAAAAAAGCAAACCGATTTGATTCATCCAATCTGTCGTTTTAATCAGGTTGATGGGGTCAACATAGTCCACATTTCAACTACTCAACCAAATCAAGGATCGGTTCACCGATTTCTAACTTGACTGGTCCAAGTCAGCTTTTTATTCTCAAATAAATAGCCGTGAATGTTGTTTTATTTGCAAATTTACATTATTTCAATAACTCGAAGTTTGACTTTACAAATTTGCTTTTGGGAATAATGAATTGGAGATTATTGAAAATAAATAGTTTCTAAATTTTATTTAGGGAACAAATTTTCGTTTTCTCCGATTACATTTTGTATTGAAGTAGTATCAATATCAATTAGTTAAGGATTTAATGTGAAATATAATAAACATATAAATTAATATCTAGTACTTTTTAATTAAAAGGGCTTACACTAACAAAAACTATAGGAGCTACAATTGCCCAATGCTACAATGTGAGAAGGCCATTGCCAAATTGCATTTTTTTTATTTTTCTGGATTTTTTGAAATTAAATTGTAGTAATAATATGTACTTTTTGATACTTAATATTCATTTGTTTTGAGTTCTTAAAAAAATCATTTAATAGGGGTCGATACGACGTGTTCTTGAGCTTCAGAGGTGAAGACACTCGAACAGCCTTCACTTCTCATCTCCACTCCTCTTTAACCAATACTGGTATTGTTGTTTTCAAAGATGATGTAAATCTTCCCAGAGGGAATAACATCTCAACTGAGTTGTCATTTGGAATTGAACATTCTACAATTTCAATCATTATCTTCTCCAAAGATTATGCTGGTTCTAAATGGTGCCTCGATGAGCTCTCAAAAGTCATGGAGCTTCATAGAACACAAGGTCAGGTAATTCTGCCTGTGTTCTATCACGTGGATCCGAGGGAGGTTTATCATCAAAAATCTGATTTTGGAGACGGATTTAAAAATCTTATAGAAAGAGTTTCGCCTCCAAATGATCAAGTGATGAGGTGGATGATAGATCTCCATAAAGCTGCAGATATCTCCGGTTTTGTTGTGGTCAATTCAAGGTAATTTTTAAAAATATTTCATATTTTGATTTCTCCCTCAATTTTGGTAACCCAAAACAGGCACACATGCACACACAACATATTCTTACTGCATTCTGATCCATTAGCATTTTCTGTTTATATCTATTTGTAATGAATGCAGGAATGAAAATGAGGATATCCAAAGGATTGTCAGGCGTGTTTGTGAGATATTGAACCAGAAAGACATGTTTATAATTGCTAAACATCCCGTAGGAGTGAACACTCGTATGCAAGATCTGATTAGAATGCCAGAAAAGGATCCAGCAAATGATGTTAGGAAATGGGAGACGGGCGGGTTTGGCAGCAAGTATGATAGGGCACGAAATGATGTGTTCTTGAGTTTTAGAGGTGAAGATGTAAGGGCATCTTTCGCCGCTCATCTCTACTCCTCTTTAACCAATGCTGGAATTGTTGTTTTCAAAGATGATGATGATAGCCTTAAAGGGTTTTCGATCTCTGATGAATTGTTACGTGGAATTGAACGTTCTACAATTTCAATCGTTATCTTCTCCAGAAATTATGCTAGTTCAAGATGGTGCCTTGACGAACTCTCAAAAATCATGGACCTTCACAGTGCACAAGGTCGGGTAGTTCTGCCTATCTTCTACAACGTGGATCCCTCCGAAGTTCGTCATCAACGCTGTAGTTTTGGAGAAGCATTTGCACATCTTGAAATTAAGACCTCAAAAGATCAAGTGTTGAAGTGGAGGGCAGATCTCCGTCAAGCTGGGCGCCTTTCAGGATTTGTTGTGGCCAATTCCCTGTAATTTTTAAATATTTTTATTTCTTTTAATTTTTCTAAGCCTAAAAAGACACTGTGTGTGTAATTGGCACGATTAGTTACTAGTTTTTTTTTGTAAAATACAATTGACCTCCCTTTAGTTTGCTAAAATTATAAAGACCTCCCATCCATCTTCAAAATTTAAATTCTCTTCCAATTTTTAAAGGAATTAAGAATATTTCCTTAAATATTTTAAAATCTATAATTATATTAGTTAAAATTGAACTATTTGAAATTAATAATTTTCTCTCGTAATTCTTGCGTTATTAAAAAAGCTAAGGTATGAAAAAATTGATAACTAAAACAAAAGTGATCATGCACCGGCGCTGCACACTCAATTGAAATCAATATACCCCTCAATACATATAACTCATGGTGTCTTGCTCAGCTTAGTTGTAACTCTGCTTGGTTCATGTCCCGCACACAGATGTGGTTTAAGCCCTTTGTTTTTGCTCCATACATGCGTGGATCGGTGTTTAAAAAGTGCGCTTACATAAGATGAGATGAAAATTTTCTCACATACTTACCCTGTACACTCTACATCGTGTTAGAATAATAGTTTCTATCCTCATTCAAGCAGAAAAGAAGTCATTCATTCTAACCTTCACCGAGGACCATAGAGAAACAATGAGAAGGAGATTGGTTTAGATGCTATACTAGCTTCTTGATAAGTTACCCATTAATTCTAGCTTCTTGATAAGTGCTTTTTCATGTGGACTTAATTGAATGTTCTCCTGTGGTCTAAATTTTCAACTTTGTTTCCTTATATGCTTGGTCAAAATATATTTGTCTTCTTATATTCATCTCAAAGCTATCGATTTCTATATATGGAACTATCATTTGATATTTTCCTTACTTAAATTCTGTCATCAACATTTACGGGGCTATTGTAGTGTCACAGTTTCCAATATAGTTTCTATTTAGTTTGTTCATAATGTCTGCTCTGATTCTGACTCATGTTTCTTTTAATAGCTTGGAAAATTTTATTTATACTTATGCTTATATTATTGGTGATCATTTTCTGTTCTATTTGTTTGTAATTCAGGGATGAAGGTGAGGATATAAAAAAAATAGTTGAGCATGTTTGTCTTAAATTGGAGAAGAAAGACTTGTTTATTGCCAAACATCCTGTTGGAGTGGATTCTCGTTTGCAAGATTTGAGTAAAATATCAAAAAGCTATTCAAAGGATGATATTCTACTGTTAGGGATATGGGGGATGGGGGCGTGGGTAAAACAACCATTGCCAAAGCCATCTATAATGATATTGGTCGAACATTTCAGAGCAGAAGTTTTCTTTCAAACATTAGGGCTGTTTGGGAGCAAGATAATGGTCCAGTTAACTTACAGCGACAGCTTCTCTCGGAAATATGTAAAAGGACAACAATGGTAATACGTAGCATTGAATCGGGAAAAGCCATATTAAAGGATTGTCTTTGCCATATGAGATCGCTTGTTGTACTTGATGATATGAATGAGGATGAGCAACTAAATGCTTTATGTGGAAGTCGTGAATGGTTTGGTCCAGGAACTAGAATAATTATCACTACTAGAGATAAGCGTCTGCTCAAACTCCTTGAAGTGGATCATATATATGAAACAAAGAACTTGAATGAAAGTGAATCTCTTGAACTTTTTAGTTGGCATGCATTTAAGCAATCAAATCCTCAAGAGGCATTCGTTGACGTTTCTAGAAATATAGTTGCTTATTCTGGAGGACTACCACTAGCCCTTGAAATCTTGGGCTCCTACATGTTGGACAGGAAAGTGATAGAGTGGGAAAGTGTACTGGATAAACTGAAAAGAATCCCCAATTTTGACATACAAAAGAAGCTAAAAATAAGTTTTGATGGTTTAGGTGATGATATGGTGAAAGAAATATTCCTTGATATATCTTGCTTCTTTATTGGGAAGGATAGGAGTGATGTTACACAGATATTGGATGGAAGTGGACTTTTTCCACACATTGGAATAAGTGTCCTTGTGGAACGTAGCCTTGTAACTGCTGATAGGAAGAACAAGCTTGGCATGCATGATTTGCTGCGAGAAATGGGAAGGGAGATAATCCGAGAACGATCACCAAAAAAGCTTGGAAAGCGTAGTAGGTTATGGTTTCACGAAGATGTGCTCGATATATTATCAAAATATACTGTAAGGACTATCGTATCCCATATTTATCATCTTTCTAAAAAAAGTAAAATGTCAAGTAGGCATATTTGTAGTTCATTTTGCTCTAGAAACTTGCTTGTGACATAGGTTTATATTTTGCCTTCCAGTAAATGAGTAACAAAGATATAAACTTGAAGTTTTGTATGCTATATATTTGCAGGGAACAGAATTTGTTGAGGGGATATCTTTGAATTTGTCAAAAACAGACAAAGATTGTTTTTCTACCAAAGCATTTATGAAGATGAAGAGACTCAGATTGTTCCGCCTTGCTAATGTGGAACTTGATGGAGACTATAAATACATTAGTAGAGATCTGAGGTGGCTCTGTTGGCGTGGATTTCCTTTGAAATACATCCCTGCCAACTTTTATCAAAAAAGTTTAGTTTCTATTGAGTTAAAGTACAGTAGCCTGAGACAAGTTTGGAGGGAACCCCAGGTATGCATACTTTGTTGGCATCAGGAATGAAGTTTATTAACAGCTTGACAGGGTCTTTATTTCAGACTTCTGTTGTAACAGCTTCTGGATGGAGCTTCCTTCATCACTATTGTTGAATGTAGCTGTTGAATTTTTTTTTCAATTTGCTTTCTTTTATATATTCGTTGCTGTAGATATTAGCCTCTTCACCGACATAATACCTTATTTTTATTTCGTTTTCTGGAGTTCACATCTAGCCAATTTAAGCAGTCATTTCAAGTGAAGTGTTTTTGGAAAGCGTTCTTTTTGTTACATGGAGTATTTCACAAAGAGTTTAATCGATGTTTATTGAAGTTGACCAAACCTTTAACTGGAATGTCAAAATCATCTACATGCTTTCTACCAAACTGTATAAACCCATAAAATAAGGCATTCAATCTTTTACTTATCATTTTCTTATTGGTTTACTCTTTTATATTATGTAAAACACTATTTTGATGAGACTTGCCAAACATTAAGCGGGTTTTAAGCTTTGAAATGCCTTAACGCTTATTTTTACTCTAATGCTAGGCTTTAGAACTAGCCTTTAATTGTAATACCGAAATTCATGAGCGACACTTTCAAATATTCATGGTGAATTACTTTATTATCCGAGTTCTTTCACTAATTTTCCCTTGAATGATCTACTATTGCAGTTATTGGAGAGGCTAAAAATCCTCAATTGCAGTCACTCCCCTTTCTTGATGCAGACTCTTGACTTCACAAAACTGCCAAATCTTGAAAAGTTGATTCTTAAAAATTGTCCGAAGTTGTCCATGGTTCATCCTACCATCGGGCATGCCAATAAACTCCTCCTACTAAACTTGAAGGATTGTACTGGCCTTTGCACTCTCCCTAGAAGTATTTATACATTGAAATCACTGAAAACTCTTGTTCTGTCTGGTTGTAAAAGGATTGAAAACTTAGAGGAAGATATAGAGAAAATGGACTCCTTGACAACTCTAATTGCTGATGGCACTGGGATAACTCAAGTGCCCTTATCTTTAGTGAGGCTAAAAAGTGTTGGATATATATCTCTTTGTGGCTTCAGGGGATTATCACATGATGTGTTCCCTTCTCTCATTTGGTCAAAGATGTCCCCAACAAATAATCCTCTCTCTCTTATTCCAACAAACATGGGCATGCCAATTTCTTCGGATATACTGAATAGCAATGTCCTTGTTCCTTCATCCATTTGTAATAACCTGGCAAAGCTATAAAGCCTTTTGTTCGAAATCATATCAAAGAATGACCCTGAAGTAATTCGAGGTGCTGCAAAGTTCTGGGAGTCCTTTTATGCCATGATCCGTACGGACATGGCAACAATACCAAATACTTCTGTGTTATCTAGTCATCATAGTCAGGTTCACAGTTCAAGCTCAGAAAATCGTTTGAGACATCTTCTAATTCGAATTGGAAAGAATGACCATGTCACTGCTGCTTTTCAAGAGAATATCTCACAGGTTCTGTTTTTAATTCTTTTTGTTTTTCTTGGGGTTGAAAAGGACAGAAATTAGTTACTAATATATACAACCTTTTTTCATAATAAAATTGGAAATGACCTTTCTTCTTGCCCAGTTATATATTTAAATTATGCCTCTACTTATGTTGTTAAGCAGGGATTGACTCAAGGGAATTACGGTCATGATTGTGTCCTTCCCGTTGATAATTATCCCTATTGGCAAAGTTTTGAGAGTGAAAGTGCTTCTGTGAAATTTACGGTGCCTCGAGTCAGTGGTTATGATTTAAAAGGGATGATTATTTATTGTGCATATTTCCCTTCTGACGATTTGGGTAACAAGGCATGTGAATCTTGTATTAGGATAATGATCGTAAATTATACAAAGACAAAGACTCTGAACTACAGGCAAGATTCACTAACTTCACTTGAAGAAGCAGAGTGGAAGGAAATAATATCAAATCTAGACTCGGATGACCAAGTTGAGGTATTTGTAGTTTTTGGGAATGGATTTACTGTGAAAAGGACATCAGTCTACTTGAAATATTATGACTCATTTGATGAACAGATAGATCTTCCAGCACCACTAAATATTGTTAGCTTCTTGAAACCATCTGATAAAGACCCAACTTATTCAAGGAAGGGTAAACGTGCCAGATATAATTGAGGGGCCAACTGCTACTTTCGTTTTGCTGCTGATGTTTTTTCGCTATTTATTATTTCTGTTTGATTATTTATTAATTCTAGCATTATCTAGGATTCCGATTATCCCGGTTATGATCTAGTTTGTCATTCAGTTGTTTCCCTGAATTTGTGTTAGCATTTGAATTTGTTTTCTTTGTAATCGCTTTTATTGATAGCGCCCCTTGGTTCATGAGTAAAGAATCCAAATTTCAGAGAATATAATTCTTTATGAGAGATTCCTCTAAAGTACTTGATTTGTGAGAATGGGTGGAACGAGACCCTTTATTTGAAAATTTGATTTATTGGTTATATGAGTTGAAAATCCTTGCTCATGTTCTAATGGAGATTTTCTTCCATCATTTATTGATTTATGGTGTTAAATTATGATTTCATATGTTAAATTGTAATTCCCCACCAAATATTCATTGCAATTTAAGTTCTACGACTAGGAAATTTGTTAATATAATATTAATATTACTACCTCTGAGATTTGAAAAATCAGGATTCCCCAAATCAAATATTTATTACAACTTCAATTTAGTGAATTGTAATTTAAATATAAGTAATAATCAGTCAACTATACAAAATTGCTGAAGTCCAATGCAAATGTTCATCCGCGAAGGCAGAAATCCAACGAACAATACGGCATCAATTCTTGATTCAAGAATCCTACAGGCGCTCCACTCACGGTCACGGGACGTCAGGATTTGCCACCAGAGCAAGACTTGTACACATTTCCAACAATGCGCAAGCCAGGAAAGAATTGCCGAGTTACAAACTTGCAATGATCCCACAATTCACGTTGAGCCGATGTTTGCTATTCCCGAGTGCAGAACTTGGGAGACTAAAGTCATGGCCTGGGTATTCGATGCATGGAGGTAGAGAGGATTAAAAAAAATGTCTTCGTCGTCCTTCCCCATTCTCTTGTGAGGTGGTTGAGATTCAAGAACAGCGTATGAGGCACCAAATTTCAGCGGAAGAGCCAAAAGATGGTGGCCGAAACGAAGGACGAATTCTGATTTTCGAACAGGGCACTGGGTCGATCATGTGCAACGTTTTTTTTCTGATGCGTTCTTGGTTGACCTTCGAAGATGGAGTGCCCTAGCGACGTAGAGTTTACAAGATGAGGCTCCGATTATTGTCCCAACAATTGAGATCATCACCAACATTCTCAAGGGGCCTACGATCAAATCCATTGTTCGATTCTAATGTATGTGTAAACGATGCAAAAAAAAAAAAAACTCTTCAAGACCCATTCTTCATCACTGAGAACCTGAGCCACTCTGATCGCAAGAACCCCTTTCTTCTCCTCCATGAATTCAATTACGAACATGAGAATTTGTCCTTGCGTTTGCTTAATCATAAGTTGAAAACCGTTGAAGTTCTTCGCATTCCCTCCTTCGATTCCTTCAGAAGACATAGATGGAATATCCTTGGTTCCTGCAATGGCCTGCTTCGTGTCCAGGTAGATGGGTATGGAATCAAAGACCCGTAGTTCATTTTCTCTGTGGAACCCAGCAAATAGAAAGTAGGCAATGCGGTGATGAATCATCTTGGGAATTTCAACGACCATTCATCTTCCTCCTTTCGTTCCATTCATGTTCTTAATTTATTTAACATGCAATCATAAAGTAATCAAATGATTGTCATCTATAATTTCTTTTGTGTCAGAAATATAGTTAAAAAAATTTGGTCGACCTGCTGTCATAACCATTGACTTTCTGATTGTTCATCAAATTACGTATATGGTTAAGCTTTTGAAACATTTTTTAATGGAATTATGTCCCATAGCATGGACCTAATTATCAACAACAAAAAATTTCTAATGACATAGCAAGAGACTGTCTTGTAAATCTTTAAAATAAATTTAAATTTTTAAATAATAATTACTGTTAAAAAAATAATAAAATTAATATATTAGGGTTGAAGGATAACTTTTAATTAAAATAAATAAAGCAAGCATACCCCAAAATAGCTATGTATCCATAATAATAAAGGCCAAATGGAGTCTCGTTATGAACAATATTAGTTTAATAGACTGTCATTTAATTTGGCATCACCTAACCAATATACATTTCCATCCAAATTAGTCAATGTATCTAGAAATATATTTATACTATATATATATATAATATGGTAGTTAAGAACCCATGAAAGGCATGGATTGGCTGTGTTGATACCTAGGAAGGTTCATATGTGCGCGCGCGCAGAGAGAGAACTACTAGAAAAATGTTATTTAGCGACGGAAAAATCCATCACTAAATGGCTATTTTCCATTAGAAAATTTTCATTTAGCGACGAAAAATATTAGCGATCCCCATTTTAACAACGAAAAATAGCTATTTAACGATGGATATTCCGTCGCTAAATGGCATTTTTCTGGTAGTGGAGATTGTGTATGTGTGTGTATATATATATATGAAGTTTTCCCTTTCTCGGGTTTTATTATTACTAGTAGGTTAAATGTGCAATTTTAACAAGTTATATCAGATGAGCGTCTGGCACAATAAAATTTCAGAATGTGCAAAAATACACATTAAGTTACAAAATGGTGCATATTTAATAAAACAAATGGATTTGTCAAAACGTCCGTTAACTATGTATACGTGGCCAAGACAGCAAGACAGCTTTAACAAATATTTTATGTGTATTTTTACACCTTTTGAAACTTTATAGTGACATACACTCATTTGACATAACTTACTTATTAAAATTGCACATTTAACCTTTTAACTTTTGGCATCTCTTTGAATCCTTTGGGACTGATTTTTTATTAAATCATTAAAAAAAAGGCTCAAGATGACTTTTTTTTATTAAAGCATATCCATACACAAATACATTATCCTAATAATTTTTTAAAAAGTCGTATATTGTTGCTTAAATAAATAGAGGAGAATAATCTTATTCCCGTTCCCAAATGCACGGATTCCTCCATTCTCCATCATTTAAAATTTTCCAAGAGCCGAATTTTATAATTCAAAATTTCTATTTCAATATGACGTAATTACTTAATATTCGAATTTGATTATTTTAAACAATTCATTAATGTGCTGTCATCTTTTGAAACCTTGTTAATCAAATATAGTTTAGAAGTGGCTTAGGGCTCGTTTGGTTTCAATTTTTTGAAACCTAGGTTTTAAATCTAGATTTTCTCTTTCATACTCTATTTTTTACTACTTTTTTCTCTTTTCTCTTTCTTACTTTTTCTCTCTTTCTCTTTCTTACTTTCCTCTTTCCTACCTACTCTTTCTTACTTTTTTGCCTCGGAATCCGTAAAAGCTATAACTTCCCAAATATAAGAGCATGTTTGGTTTCAATTTTGAAACCTAGGTTTCAAAACCTAGGTTTGAAACATAGGTTTTAAACCTAGGTTTTCTCTTTCATACTCTCTTTTTACTACTTTTTTCTCTTTTCTCTTTCTTACTTTTTCTCTCT